>PVIR01036156.1:0-16253 GCA_004026965.1 Petromus typicus
CTCTGAGCCTCTAGTTTCATTAAAAGGTCTTTGGACCTGTTCTTTGTTAGTCTGGCTAAGCATCTGCTCCCAGAAACTTACACTCCTCATTCCCATTCAGTCCAAAGGGATCAAAACTGTGCTGCTAGGGCCTAACCTGCTCCTTTCACCCTTATTCACCTCATCTGCATGTGAGCAAGCGGGCCAGCTTAGTGGTGCTTCAAAGAGTATGGATCTAAGAGCTGTGGAGATAACACACGTTTCTAAAGTTGAGGAAGGCAAAACACAGAACTGGATGCCCTGCAAGGGATCAACAATGCACATTGCAAAGCTCAGGGCAACCCCTGAGAAGAAAACCAAAGAGAATTCCTGTGTCCCTGATGGAGGAAAAGCTGGGCACAGTGACAGAGGCCTGTAATTTCAACTTCCCAGGAGGCTGAGGCCAAGGGATTGCAAGTCGTAGGCCAATCTGAGCAACTCAGCCAGATTCTGCCTCAGAATAAAAAACAAAAGATCTAGGAGTATACAGCTTAGTGGTGAAGTATTTGCCTAGCATAGGAAGCCCCAGTTCAGTCCCAGTACCACAAAACCATAACCAGCCAGCCAACCATACAGAGAAAGGAAGGGAAGATGGGAGGATTAATGGGAGGGAAGGAGGGAAGTAAAGAAAGAACAAAAGAAAGGAAGGAGGTAGAAATGGAATTGCTACAAAAATTCTTAATTCAAAAGAAGACGGAGAGGAGAAAAAAGAATTAAAGAACAAATGAAACAAGTAAAACACAAACAGTAAGATGGTGATTTAATCGCAATCATATTACTTATGTAAATAATCTGATTGCTTCAATTAGAATTTTTCAAATTCAAAATAAGTATATTTGAAATACAAAGAACACAAATAGATGAAAAGTAGAAGTATGTGCAAAATGTCCTGTGTATCTTTTGTACATAATAATAAAAAAATCTAGAGGTTCTCTATTTATATATTTGAAATAAGTGTGTGTGTGTGTGTGTGTGTGTGTGTGTGTGTGTGTGTGTGTGTGTCTGTGCTGCTGAAGCTTGAGTCCAGGACTGTCCTACTAAGCTGTATGTCAGTCTTTTTTTTTTTTTTTTTTTTGAGACAGGGTCTCACTTTGTAGTTCAGGTTGGCCCTGAGCTCAACCTCAAACTCACAGCAATCCTCCTGCCTCTGCCTCCCTAGTGCTGGGATTACAGGCATGATCCACCATGCCTGGCACTGTGGTATGTGGTACTGACTGCTGGTGGGCATGAGTCTCCACACCCAGTATTGTTGTATGTGGTTACCAGGGATCAAACCTGGGCCCTTGCGCTTGTAAGACAGGTGCTGGAACGACTGAGATGAATCTCCAGCCGTGGTCATTTTTATTTTTGAGACAAGGTCTTCCTAACTCACTATGTTGCCCCTGTTGGACTTGAACTTACAATGCCCCTTACTAAGCTCCTCAAAGTGCTTAGAATTATAGGCGTTTGCCATTGTGCCTTGTTAGAAAAGTACATATAGAACTGGAAATACTATCAGAAATAAAGAGAAATATTGTATTGTTAGTAAAAAATAACTTAAAAAACACAAAAAATCTTCAATGTGTATGCAGTATATTAATAGAACTTAAAAATACACATAAAGAAAAAATGAAAAGATTTAAAAAGTAAGTAAACAAATCCAAACTGCAGCTGGAATTTAAGTCTCTCCTTTAATTAACAAAACAAATAGGCAACAAATGTGTCAGGATACAGAAAATCAAAGAGTACCAGCTTGATCTAATTAACATGAAACATTTCATCCAACACAAGAAAAAGGCACAATCTTTTCCAGTGTATCCAAAGCAGTCATCCAAAATAGTCCATATTCTGGGTTTTTTTTCTTTTTTTCTTTCTTTCCTTCTTTCCTTGTTTCATTCTTTTTTGAGATAGAGTCTCGCTTTGTAGTTCAGGCTGACCTTGAACTCACTCTGTAGCCCAGTTCGAGCCCCTTGAACTCACAGCAATCCTCCTGCCTCTGCCTCCTGAGTCCTGAGATTATAGGCATGAGGCACCATGCTAGGCTTTCTTCTTCTTTTTTTTTTTTGTACTGATGATCAGACTCAGGACCTTGAGCTTGCTGGGCAGGTGTGGCACCACTGAGCTAAACCACTGGCCCTAAATAGTCCATATTCTGGACCAAAAAACAAATCTCACTATATTTAAAAGGATAGAAGTCGTATAAGCCATGCTCTGTGACCATAATAAAACTAATTTAGAAGTCAATGATGGAAAGATATCTGTTTTAAAAAAAACTAAAACTCTTAGAAAGTAAACAATATGCTTTTTAAAAGGCTGAGATTTACCAAAAATGGAAATTAGTAAGTATATTAAATTGAATAGAAATAAGAATGTGACATGTCATAATTGTGAAATGTAACTTTGTCAGAAAATCAGTGATTATAGGGATGTTCACAGTACAGTGGATTTATTTGAAAAGAAGAAACATTTTAAAGCAATATTAAACTTATATTTAAGATTATACCTTAAGAAACTAGATGTAAAGAAAGAAATCAAAACCATAGTAAACAGAAGAAAGGTAAGAACGAGGATCAAAGCAACTATCAGTGAGATATAAAGTATAAGAATAATAGAGCATATCAATAAATCCAAAAGATAGTTCTTTAAGATTAGCAAGTCAAGCATGATGGTACATACCTGCAGTCTCAGGACTCTGAGCAGGTTCAAAGCTCAGCCTGGGTAAGTCAGTAATTCAGCGAGACCTTGTCTCAAAAAAAAAAAAAAAAAAATCAAAAAACAGAGTGAGCCAAGTGAGCTAGCATATGCCTATAATTCCAGCACTTGGGAATCTGAGGCAGGAGACCAGCCTGAGTTACACAGTGAGACCATGTCTCAAAAAAACAGTGAATGAATGAATGAGTGGGCTAGAGATGTAGCTCAGTGCGAAAGCTCTAGTTTCAGTCTCTAGTTCCACACATACAAACAGACACAAAATTGATAAAATGCAGTCCCAATTCACCAGCAAAAGGGAGAAGGCATCAATTATCAATTCATAAATTAGATAGGGGGCAGGCTGAGGATTTAGCTCAGTGGTTCTGGTGTCTGCCTGGCAAGCTCAAGATCCCAAATTTGATCCCTGGTAATCACATATAAGAATGCCAGGCACGATGACATATGCCCAACAGCAATCAGTACCATATACCACAGTGCCGGGTGTGGTGGCTGAAACTTGTCATCCCAGCGCTCGGGAGGCAGAGGCAGGAGGACTGCTGAGAGTTTGAAGCTTGCCTGGGCTACATAGTGAACTCAGAGCCAGTCTGAGCTACAAAGCAAGACCCTATCTCAAAAAAAAAATTAGATAGGGGACATTGTGTTAGATCCTTAGTCATTAAAATAAGAGAAGATACAGACTGGACAAAATACATCATCTTTATTTATTAAATAAAACAAGCTTAGAGTTAAATGCCTTTCTACAAAGACCACACCAGGTCCTGATGCTTCACCAGTGAAGTTCACCAAAACTTAAAAAAAACTAATACTAATTTTACACAAACATGTCCATAAAGTATAAGAGGAGGCAATACTTTCCAACTCAGTTTTATAAGGTCATTGTTATCCTTGTGCAGTTAATAAGATGTACCTGTTACAAGAAAAGAGATCAATAGACCTGTGCTGCTCACAACCACAGGAGCGAAAATCCTAGTCAAAATTTTAACAACTCAAAGCTTTCTGCAGGCAAAAATATGGTGCTTTATAGTCAGGCAGGGCTTCCTTCCCTCCAATTTCTTTCTTCTTTCCATCTTTCCTTCCTTTCTTCTGGTAGGGATAGTTGCTCAGTATTATTTGCCCCACAGCCATGTCTATTCTAGTTGCTACCAGTGTTGGGATTGAACAGAGGGCCTCACACATGGTAGAGAAGGGTTCTACCAATGAGCTGTCCCACCAGCTGCATTTTAATTGAGACATGGTTTAATTAGTCACTAAGATGCCAGGGAGGGTCTTGATATTTGTAGTCCTTCTGCCTCAGTCTCCCTGAGTGCTGAAATTATAGACATGTGCTACTATGCCTGACAGCAAGCCTATCTCATCATTAGACAATCAGTCAATATAATTCACCTCATTGATACTTTAAAAAAGAAAAATATGAAGTTATTTCAATAGATGAAGAAATAACATTTGACAAAATTTAAGATCTATGATGGAAAAATGTCAGTCAGCTGGGCGTATTGTACATGCTTATAATCTCAGCACTTTGAGACAGTGAAGCAGGAGGATTGCAAGTTTGAGCGCAGCTTGTGCAACCCAGGCACTTAACAAGACCCTGTCTCAAAATAAAGCAAAGAAATTTTGGGGATATAACTTAGTGAGAAGCCCTGGGTTCAACACCTAGTATTGAAATACCAAAACCAACCCATAGTGCTGTCAGCCAATTGAAAATAGCAGGAACTTCCTCACCCTGATAAAGTGCATCTGTAGAAAACCTATGCTATTTTTTTTTTTTTTTTTTTAGACAAGGTCTCGCTTTGTGGTTCAGGCTGGCCCTGAGCTCAGCCTCAAACTCACATCACAGCAATCCTCCTGCCTCTGCCTCCCGAGTGCTGGGATTACAGGCATGAGCCACCACGCCCGGCACTGTGGTATGTGGTACTGGTTGCTGCTGGGCGTGAGTCTCCACTCCCAGTATGGTATGTGGTTACCGGGGATCGAACCCAGGTCCTTGCACTTGCAAGGCAGGCGCCAGAACCACTGGGCTAACTCCCCGGCCCCTATGCTAAATTTTTCCAGGATGATGGTGGCATAGAATCCAGCAGCATATCAAGAACATGGATTCATGATACCTAGGAAACAACAATCTAGTGAAGAGAAAGAGGAAAAAGCTCTGGGAATCAAGAAAGAGCCAAAGGGCTGGGGATTTAGCTCAGTAGTTCCAGCACCTGCCTTGTAAACCCAAGGTCCTGGTAACCCACGATCCCCGGTAACCATGAACAACATGCTGGGTGTAGTGACTCATGCTCACCAGCAATCAGTACCATACACCACAGTGCCAGGTGTAGTGGCTCATGCCTGAAATTCCAGCACTCGGGAGGCAGAGGCAGAAGGATCGCTGTGAGTTCCAGGCTTGCCTGGGCTACATAGTGAACTCAGGGCCGGCCTGAACTACAAAGGCTCTGTCTCAAAAAAAAAAAAAGCCAATGGAGAAACTAGGAATCACAGAGAACAAGATCTGAAGACAACACAGAAAAAAGATTTAAAAAAAAGATAAAAGAAGGCTGACATGCTATCCTGGGCTCCTAGCAAGGGGATCTGTCTCTGCTGAAGAGCCCGTGATTACTGCAAGCTGCAAAAACAGTACCAAGTTTACTCTGCAAGTAACTCCTTCTGCATGGCAGTCATATTTAAAATGACTAACGAGGAGGAGCTATTTTGGAAGGGACTGTCTGAGACTTAAACTACTCCAGGAATTAGCCACAAAACAACTACCCTTCAGGATTTTGGGGCTCACCCTACCATAGTCACAGGCTGGGAAATGGCCACAGTCACAGAGAAAGTGCAGGTTAGACACAGAATGTCTGAAATTTAAATTCAGGCTAGGATGACACAGGAGTCCTACTCTGTGGTGAGAAACCAGGCTGGTTGTGTGTGGCTTTGGAAGGGGCTGAGTCTAAAACTGCTGGCATTAAATCCAGAAGACTGCTTGGTCCCCTCCCCCTCCGCCGCCTGCTTCCAGCACGGAGCTCAGTGGTCTGTTTGCTTGCCCCATCTGCCAACATAATCTGGGAAATGTCTGGGCTTGGACAGTTGCCACAGCTTGGAGTTAACAGACAGAAGCATCTCAGGAGCAGGGGAGGGGTGCAGGTAGGGAGAACCTTACAAAGCTGCCGCTGTAAAGCTAGATAAAACAACGACTTGAGGTGCACGGGGACATAGAAACTGGTAGAAACTAGAGTGGATATGGCTGAGGGCAAATAATATTAACCAAGCATTCACACATAAGAGTGAGCGGAAAAACAGGACCTAGTGGTGACTCACTATTCCTTCTCCACAGCTAGTAGATTTCAATCCCGCAGGCCCTGGAAAGAAACCACTCATTCAGAAACATGAAAAGAAATATTTTGGACTAATTTATTGTTTTTTTAAATTGATTTTTTGAGTTTGAGCTTTTTTTCTTTTCTTTTGCTCTTCTTTCTTTTTTCTTTCTTCTTACTTTTATCTAATTCTGTTAATTACCTTTTACTTTTTTTTTTTTTTTTTAGGTTTTTTGAGACAGGGTCTCGCTTTGTGGTTCAGGCTGGCCCTGAGCTCAGCCTCAAACTCACATCACAATCCTCCTGCCTCTGCCTCCCGAGTGCTGGGATTACAGGCGTGAGCCACCACGCCCGGCACTGTAGTATGTGGTACTGGTTGCTGCTTGGTGTGGGTCTCCACATCCAGTATTGTTATGTGGTTACCGGGGAATCGAACCAGGCCCTTGCGCTTGCAAGACAGGCGCTGGAACCACTGAGCTAACTACCCAGCCCTTACCTTTTACTTTTTAACTGGATCCTTTATCTCATTTTTCTCTCCTCCTTTGTGTCTTTTTTGTTTATTTTTCAAATTATAGATATTTCATTTTCTCCTTTCCCACTCCTCCATTTTTATTAGTACTACAGTTAAGCATTTTGATTTTTTTTTGAGACAGGGTCTCACTTTTGTAGTTCAGGCTGTCCCTGAGCTCAGCCTTGAACTCACAACAATCCTCCTGCCTCTGTCCCCAAAATGCTGGGATTACAGGTGTGAACCATCACACCTAGCACTGTGGTATGTGGTTACCGGGGATCAACATAGGCCCTTGCACTTGCAAGGCAGGTGCCAGATCACTGAGCTAAATTCCTAACCCCATTATTGATTTTTTGATATTTAGTTGCCAATGCTGTTAGTCTTGAATTCTTTTGTATTATTATGGGTGGAATAATTGTTATATTTAATAGATATTTATTTCATTCAATATTTGGTTTGACTTTGTGTCTATATTATTACTGTAGATCTCTTTTGTATTGTTAAAGATGGCACAATGTTAGATTTTATTGGTGCTTTGGTATGCAATATCCAGTTTATCTTTGACTTTATTATTGTTGCTGACTATATTGCTATTGTCTGTGGTGATATTAATTGGTTTTTACTGTATGCCCATGTCTGGTTTGTCTTTCTGTCATTAACATTATAGTGGTTCATCTCTTGAGATCAAGGTGCTGAGCCAAATATACTACACACTCTCCCCAAATTAACACAGGTGGCTGGATCTTGGGACAGAGGCAAAAGCCACTAGTCATCTGCAGAACATATCACTGGAGAGCAGACACTAAAGAGCTTTCCATTTAGCAAAAAACTCTTTCTCTTATTATCAACCCTGACCCTTCAAACAAAAACAAGAGAAACATGGGGAAATAAGGCAACAAAATATCTCCAAAAGCTTCCCACCCCCCCCCCAACCTGATTCGTAAGGAATCAGTGGGGAGGAAATCAAAAGCAAAACAGCTGAATCAGATGAAAGGATAAAAGAGGAAGCCGAAAAACAAGTTAATAAGTCACTCAGTGAGCTCAAAGATGACATAACTAACCCAACAATGGACTTAATAAACAACATGATTAGTGAGCTTAGGAGACACTAACAAAAAGCTATCTGAGCTGAAAAACAATACAGACATGAATAACCAGTTTAGCAATTAGAGTCTATAGAATATATCGAACAGAACTCCAGGAGATTAACAATTCCACTGGACTTCCAAGAAGATGGTAGAGTGAGAAGCAACAACTGGTTGGCCTCTCCAATTTGGAATCCAGACCCTTGAAGGTAGCAACTGGAGGAAGAGAAGAAGGAAGAGGCTATAACTATTAAACATTTAACTCAAAAAGAAATTCATAGATTGAAAGTGAAAGGATGGAAAATAATGCTCCATGTGACAGCAGACCAAAGCAGAAGGTAATTATTTTACTTGCAGAAAAAAAAATGGGTTTCAAGCTGAGACTGATTAGACAAGACAAAAAGGACCTTACATACTTATTAGGGGAAAATCTATGAGGAAGAGATAGCAATCATAAATATATATGCACTAAATGCTGGTGTACCTGACTATGTAAAATGAACGCTAATGTCAATGACAAATTAGAGAAGCATTAATACAATTGTAATGAGGGATCTCAATATCCAACTCTCAGAAATAGATCAACTAGGCAAAAAAATCAACAAAGACATATCAGAACTGAACCAAACCTTTGGACAAATGGACTAAGTAGATGTCTGCAGGGTGTTCCACCCAACAACAACATAATGTATATTCTTCTCCGCAACACATGGAATTTTTTCAAAATAGACCACATACTAACTCATAGAACATGCTTAAGTAAATTCAAAGGAATTGAGATTACCTAGTGCATATTATCAATTCATAGAGCAATGAAATTGCAAATCAGTGGCAAAAGAAACCACAAAAATGAAAGACCTCTATTAACAGTACTCTGTAAAAGGAGCCTGAGGAGGGCGTCAGAGAGTGGATTGACATCCTCTGTTCCTGAACAGGTAGAACCATGTTTGGGAGCCTCACCCTAACTGCTGCCACTGCGCCTGCTACGATGCGCACCTTCCTCCCCACCCTTTACAATTTTTTTTTTTCAATTTTTGAGACAGGATCTCACTGTCACTAAATTGGCCAGGCTTGGATTCATTTGCGATTCTCTTGCCTCAGCCTTGCAGAGTGCTGGAATTACGGAATTGAGCCACCACACTGGATGAGAAAGGATATTCCTTCACCAAGTAGTTCTGGAATAATTAGACAAACCTTTACCTGTGAGTGTGGCTCCGTGGTAGAGCACTTAGCTAGCACACAGAAGGCTGTGAGTTTAACCACAAAACAAATAAACCCAAGCTTTTATTGTTACTTTGTACCATATACAATAAATTAACTTTACATCGCTCATGAATCTAAATAAAAGTATGATATAACTATTAAAAATGTTTTATCATCTTTTCAAAGAAAAAGCCAAGGGCTGGGGATTTAGTTCAGTGGTTCCAGCACCTGCCTTGCAAGTGCAAGGTTCTTGGTTTGATTCCCAATAACCACATATAGCAGTGCCAGGCGTGGAGACTCACACCTGCCAGCAATCAGAACCACATACTACAGTGTGGGGCATGGTGGCTTATGCCTGTAATCCCAGCACTTGGGAGGCAGAGGCAAGAGGATTGCTGTGAGTCCAAGACTGAACGTAGGGCCAGCCTGAACTACAAAATTGAGACCCTGTCTCAAAAAAAAAAAAAAAAAGCCGAAAGGCTTCCACATGTGATACATACACAAACCCACCAAAAATGTTGGTAAATTGGACTTTCTTGATGTTAAAAACTTCTGCTCTTCAAAAAACACTATAAAAAATTAAAAAAAAACAAGCCACTGATTTAGAGGAAATATTTGTAAAATGCCTAGCTGATAGCTATAACATTCCAATAAGAATGGACCAAAATTCTGAGTAGACCCTTCATCAGGAAGAGGGGAACACAGCACACAGGTAAAGGGCTGTTCGTTGGGACCATTAATCATGATTGTCAACTTGCCCGCACAAAGAGATGCCTGGGAGCTGAAAAGCACACTTGGGGAGTGTCTAGGGGGTCACGGAGGTGTGACCTTGTAGGCAATATCTGCTTCCTGACATTCTGTTGCTGAGAAGCAAGCAGCTTTGGTCTACCAGCCCTTCTGCTGTTCTTTTCCCACCTCGGAGCCAGCCAATCACGCACTGAAACTGTGGACCAAAGCAAACCTCCCTGCCTTTTAGTTGTAGTGTCAGGTAGTCTGCTTCAGTGATGGAAAAGGTGATCAATACATTCATCATTAATCAACAGGAAAATGCAGTTTTAAGATCTCTTGAAACACAAGTGCTTACTCTTCTAACTTGTTAAAATGAATAAGTCTGCCAATAGGAAGTGTTAATGAGGACATCATGTAACTGAAACCCTCATACATTTCTGATAGGATGCAAAATAGAACAGTCGCTTTTGAAAACAACTTGACAGTTTCTTATATGTTAACCAAAAAATGTATAACCCAGAAAGTCCATAGTTAGCTGTTGACTCACATGAAATAAAAGCATACATCTACACCAAAGAAATTTTAAAAATTATGATACATACAATGGTATATTACCTGCTCAACAATGCAAGAATAACTCAGTAATTCATTCTCACAAATATAATCAACAACACAGATGAATTTCAAATGCATTAAGTGAAAGAAATTAGATATAAAAGGCTGTAGACTATGTTCCATCTGTATGTTCTCTAGAAAGGGCAAAATAAGGTGGAAACAGAAAACATGTAACCAGAGATGGAAAGAGAAAATTGCCTGGGGAGAGGTGTGAGGAACATTCGGAGGGATATCAGGTTGAGATAGCGGTGTGACTGAAGTGATCTGTCAAACCTTGTTCAGCTGACCAATTAAATATTAAGTGTTATTCATGTATTTATGTAATTTATTTTATACTGGTATTAGTTTCTATGCTCTGTGATAAGTCACCACAAATTTAGCATCTTAAACACCTGTAAATCTCCTAAGTACTCAAATCGGAAGCCCAGAAATCTGTGGTCGGGTCTGAAACCAAGCATGGCTTGCCAGATGTGATTCTCATCTGGAGAAAAACCTGTGCTGGTCATTGCTGGATACAGTACTTCCAACTTAAAGGAAGAGAAGTTTAATTTCAGTCATATTTTAGCAAGATTCAGTCCACTGGCTCCAAGGTAAGAACATCACGGTGAAAAGTTGTGGTGGAGCAAAGCTGCTCAGTTGATGGTGGCCAGGAAGCAGAACAGGGGAACAATACCAATGAAGAAGGGGAAGAGATCAGACATAGACCCCAAGCCCATGCTGCTGTGCCTCACTGGACACTCCCAGGGGCATGCCGCACCAAGCCGATTAAGTTGACACAATCAAGCATAACTGGCCCAGCACCCAAGCTCATTCTTGTCAGGGAAATTTGGCTCCTTACAGTGTAGGATTGAGACCCTTGCTCCCTGACTGTCAGCTGGGGTCACTCAGTTCCTGGAGGCTGCTCATATTATTGTCACGTGGCCTTCTCCATCCTCCAGCTGAAATGATGCATCACATCCCCTCCTAAATCTAAAAGGCTCATATAGGGGCTGGGGAGTTAGCTCAGTGGTTCCGGCGCCTGTCTTGCAAGCGCAAGGACCCGGGTTCAATTCCCCAGTAACCACATAACAATACTGGGTGTGGAGACTCACACCCAGCAGCAACCAGTACCACATACCACGGTGCCGGGCGTGGTGGCTCACACCTGTAATCCCAGCACTCGGGAGGCAGAGGCAGGAGGATTGTGATGTGAGTTTGAGGCTGAGCTCAGGGCCAGCCTGAACCACAAAGCAAGACCCTGACTCAAAAAACCCAAAATAAATAAATAAATAAATAAATAAATAAAAGACTCATATATTAAGGTCAGGGCTCCTGGACAATCTAGTTTGAGGTCAATTGTGCTGTATAACACAATCTGACTGAGTGAAATCCATCGCATGCAACTTTTGGGTTTTTCAGGGAATATGCAGGGATAAAGGGGTAGGAATTTTTGGATGCAATCTTAGAATTCTGCCTGTCACACTACTTGGATAAAAATTTATTCAAAAATTACATTTTGTGTAATTATGCAGTTAAAATGTTGGCTTTTTGAAAAGGATGAAATCATTTAAATTTGGGACTGTCTTTCTTAGAAAATCTGAATATGTTGTTGCCATATGATCTAGTTACTTTCCCGTCACATATGTTAAGATATGGGGACCAGCCCAACATGCTTTGAATGGTTACCGTGTGCCAGACACATGCTAGACATCTTACATATAGAAGGCATCAAGAGGCCTCTGACCTAAGGGAGATAGTGGGGCAGGAGAGGGCTGGGCTCAGACACAGATACCATTTCCAGGGCAAAGCTGGAGGGCAGGATCAGGATACATGGGACTCTATCCTCTGGTCAGAAATGGGGGTGATAGGAATGAAACGAAGTTAGCCCCTGTGCAGGTGTCGGGGGCCAGCATCCCAACCAGGTGACACTGGCCTATCCTCCTGTCTTCCAGTGGCATCATTTTTACAACCTGCTCTCAGGTAAACCTGTTTGTGAAGGTATCCGAGGTCTATGACCAGGCTTCTGGAGATGTGAGGAGGAACGAGGTCCTCAGAATGACAGGACCACACCTGCTGGGAAGGACCCTGAGTGGGGAATCTGTTCTTAGTCCCTATAAAGGCCTGGTGTATAGTGTTTAAGCTATAAAGCCACAGAAATTTCTGAGACTTAAGGTTTATGCATGACACGCTTCCTCACTGCAGATCATAAGGATCTGGGCAGGAAGTGTGACTGCAGAGGACTCTGGGTGGGAAGCTGCCTGTAGCCACCTGCCCTGATTCCCCAAGGAAAATGTGTCTCAGGCGTTAGCATGAACACCTGAGCCTTCAGAGCGAGCTCTGCCCTGTCCTGAGCTGAGCTGCCAGAGAAGGTGCTATGGAGGGGGGTGCTGGGTTAGAGTGGGACAAACTTGGGGCAGCTCCTACCACCATCACATATCTACTCTGGACCCTTTGGCACCCTGCCAAGTGTGTCTCATGTCCGTATCTGTCAGATGGAATAGTGGGAAGTGTTTATGTCATTGAAATGGATGTGATGAGGGTGCAAGAGCCATGTACGCTGGTGTGTTGAGACCCTAGGTAAACTAAGGCATGGCCCTGGAATAGCTGGCAACCTGCCTAACAGGAGCTAGACAGCATTTGGCCAGGAGTGTGGGTGGCATGAACAGCTTGTCTCCGGCAGGAAACCTCTACACAGTAGATGGCCTGTGGCCACTTGTCTAACCCAGGGGTCCCTCATTAGGGAAGCCTATTTCTGGGGTCAGGTGCTTTATGTATCCTGTCTGACCTGGCTCCAGTTTGTGCTGTTTGACCTTCTCTTGACACTTGGGAGCCTAACTGTAGGTTCTCCCTGGTATTCAGAAGGACCTGGCCTTGGGCAGCCCCTGGTTTGGATGAGAGATACAAATCCTGCACCCACCTGGATAGGAAGCAAGGACAGATGTTTCTTCACAGATCCCAGGCAGGAAGTGTACCTTGGATTGGGAGGACAGTTCTCCACACAGTCCTCCACATGGGCAGGAATAAGGAGTCAGTAGTGAGAATGGGCAGCAGAGTCTATATAGAGATGTGGGCCGAGGGGTTCTTTAAACACAGGCAAATGCCAGAACATGGTGTGTAAAGGAGGCCGTGGGAAAGTGGGCCAGGGTGCTGCCTGGAGAGATGCTGACAAGTTCAGCTAGAGGGGTTCGGGTGTGATGTGATTCAGGCCCTCGTCTGCTGTCTCCCTCCCAGAGCTCAGATATGTCTGAAGGCTGGTCTGCCAGGGGGGTTCACATATTGGTCCTCAGTCAATTTGACTAAGTCTGTGTGTCTAACTTCAAACACAATCAAGCTTAACTTACATCTTTATGGTCTCCTTTTGTAAGTACCAGGGATCAAACTCAAGGCCTTGCACTTTTGAAGCAGGTGCCAGAACCACTGAGCTAAATCCCCAGCCCTATATCATTATGCTTACTAGGGGTCACTAGTCTGCAAGGACACAGTTCCCACTGAGACTTCTCATCATCTTGGCTTCTGGATATTTCAAGCCCTTCCAAGCACCCGCCTGTGTACGTGCGATTCCTGCCACGCACAGCACCCAAGTCGTACCATGCCTTGCCAAGTACATTGCTGCCGGAGGACCCAGTCAACCCTGACCACCGCAAAGGCAATGCTCTTTTCTTTACTACTGGTTACTTGTCTATGGTTTTCTCTCTAAAGATCTTTTTGAAGTTACTGGTTTGCTTGTCTACAGTGTGCTCCCTAACTTGAAAGTGCAGTTTTGAAGACTGAGCTGTGTCCACCTGCGTGCAGGGCAAGCTGAGCAGTGTTTGCTGCAGTGTAGGTCCTCAGTGTTGCTTGGTGTGGAATATGTGCAGAAATTAGTGGCGACAGGGAGAAAGAAACACCGGCACAGGACACTCACACTGTTGAGCACCAGGGGACATGAAGGACACATCCTGGGGGCAGAAGATATTGGACAAACTTCAGCCCTTGGAGCTCAGCTCTGTGAAGTGCCCGTGTGGAAGGTGCAGGTCCTCAGCAGTACTGACTGCAGCCCGGTGCAGAGACCACAGTCCTGTTCCTCCCAGCTGCCCGGAACAGAGGCCTCATGCTCTCCATGGTATGCACAGCGCCTTCCTGGGAGCTCTGCTCGGGAGTACTCAGGACTGCTTTGTGCTTCTCACTTCAGAAAAAGGGGAGGAGTCCTCGTTAAGTGAATGACCATTTTCTTCTTTCCTTCATCTCCTTACAATGTTTTAGGGAATTTCATTGCCGCATTGAATCCCAGATGCCCTTTCTACAGGCTCAGCCCAGAAATACTCACATGGATCTGTTCTGTTGAAAGGGGCAACGTGCCCCTCAAAACACCAGTATCTCCACCAGCCCTAATCTGGGTACCAACCTTGCCAAAAAAGAAGGCAAGAATTCAAGTCATGAATCAAGACTGCTAAAACAGAATGAAAAGATAAAGATATTTAAAATGTCAATGACAGGAGTGCAGGAAGGATTAAATGAATCAGAGGAGAAAATGACAGAAACACAAGATTGTTTATTGAAATGTTTAATGTTCTGGAGAGTTTATAGCAAAGCACAGAAAATCTAGATGGGCAAAAAGGCTACAAGTGAGCTCAGTCCAAGGTCACTGAGAAAGTCAAGTCCCACTTGGGGTGGGAGACCCAGCAAGGGGCTGAAGGCCCCACGTGAGTTAAAACCTCACAGTCTTTGAGATGTGTCTAAACTTTACAACAGTTCTGACAAGTTGGTATCACGATCCTTCTGTTACAGGTACAAGCTGAGGTTCAGAAAAAGTTTAAAGTATTTTTTTCCGCAAATTTACAAAGGTGGTATTTGTTAGCTCACACATCTCTCTGTTTATCTGGTTGTGGGGTGATGACGTGGCCCAACGTGTTGAAATGCTGTGGATCCTGGAATCAGGCAGGCTCCTATTGCGACCCCAACTCCAACCTCTTCCTAGATAAGTGACCATGGGAAAATCCCTTCATGTCTTTGGAGTTCAGTGGCCTCCTATGTAAAAGTTGGCATCATTACTCAGCAAAACACCAGCAGACAATTCAACAACGCATTAATAAATGGGTAATAGACCGAGTAAAATTTATTCCTGGAATGCAAGGATGGATCAATATGCAGAAGTTAATCAACATCCTATTTCATGTTAACAGAATGAAGAAGCCTTCCATGATTACCACAGCTGAGACGGAGAAAGCATTTGACAACTGGACATTCTTTGTGATAACAATACTGAGCTGACTAGAAAAAGAAAGAACTACCTTATCTTAAGGAAGGCTCTATGTGGCATGCTTAGAGCTGGCATCATGTTCAGTGGTGAAAGAGAATTTCTTCTGAGATCAGGAACAGCACAACAGCGCAGTTTACCACTTCTAAACGGCGTGATGCTAAAGTCCTCTCCAGAGCAATTAGGTGAGGAAAAGAAACAAAAGTCATTAATGGTGGGAAGGAACAATAAAACTCTCTGTTCACACAGAATGTAATTGTTTTTTAATGTGGAAATCCCTAAAGATAGCACCAAAACTTCTGTCAAAGCTAATAGATGAATTAAGCAAAGGTGCAAGGATGAGGGTCTCAGGGACATGACCCGGAAGGGTATGTGCTGTCTCAGTTCCTTCCGAACTCTCTCTGTTTCCTGGCTCCTATGGGATGAACAGCTGTCCTCCACCAAGGCCTTTCCACCAAGCTATTTCTACAAATCAACCACAGACTAATGCAATGAGACAAAATAAACTTTTCCACTGGGTGTGATGGCTCATGTCTGTAATCCCAACACTTGGGAGGCAACAAGGTCAAGGCCAGCCTGGGCTTCATGGTGAGTTCAAAGCCAGCCTGAACTACAAAGTGAGATCCTGCCTCAAAATAAATAAATAAATAAACTTTTCCTCCTTTAAATTGTATCAGGTATTGTGTCTCACTGCTGAGGAAAATGACTAAGACACTATAAAAATCTTAATAACATTCTTTGCATAAATAGAAAATTTATTTTAAATTTCTTATGGAATCCCAAGGTACACCAAATAGTTAGCAGTCTTGAAAAGGAAGAACCAAGTTAAAAATCTCATATTTCCTAATCTCAAAACTAACTACACAGCTGGACTGGAGATTTAACCCAAGTGG
>PVIR01036157.1:0-15993 GCA_004026965.1 Petromus typicus
CAATCCTCCTGCCTCTGCCTCCCGAGTGCTGGGATTACAGGCGTGAGCCACCACGCCCGGCACTGTGGTATGTGGTACTGGTTGCTGCTGGGTGTGGGTCTCCACGCCCAGTATGGTATGTGGTTACCGGGGAATCGAACCCGGGCCCTTGCGCTTGCAAGACAGGCGTCGGAACCACTGAGCTAACTCCCCGGCCCACTTCAGCTATTTTTTTCTTTCTTTTCTCTTCCATTTTTTATCACTGTGTTTGTGATGTGTGATAAATATTTTCACTGTGGGAAATTTTTATATCACACCTTGACCTTTTTTACCCCTCATTCCCCTCATGTCTACACATCTCCCTTGATCCCCAGATTTTTATTTTTTAATATTTTTATAAACACAAGTATTCTAATAAAAATAAGCTTAACTTTAAAATAATACTAACTCGGGGCATGACAAATTTCCAAGTAAAGATTACCTTCAATTTTGTTGGTTCCATTTGTCAAATATGGGTAATATTGATCCTAAATATTTGTGATTATAATTGGTCACAAAAACAAGAAGAAAGGAATCAGGGAATTATTTACTGAGTTGTCCTGCAAGAAGAAAATGATGCAGCTCACATACCTGTACCGGCTTCCTTCTTCCAGAGAAGAGCTGAGCATGGCCCCCAGGAGAAGGAGCCATTCCTCTCACTTCCAAATCCATTCAAGTTCGTGTACTTCGTTTGCAGTGCAGGCCGCTTTAACGGTAAAAAAATAAATGTGAAATGATAATTCTCACTCTACCATGAAGATTACACAGTAGTCCTTCCTGGGAAGAAATCATACAGTTAATCACTTCTTTAACTAAAGTCAGCTTCTTGCAGGGCAATTCTTTACGCGCTGTGGTAGTCTGAGTGGTCTGCAAGAAAGGACATCTTCACCTCTGAACTCTGGGAATATGTATCTTTCATGGCACAGAGGACTTTCAGATATGATTCAGAAATTTGAGAGGGGAAGACTATTTGATGAACTCAGTGTAACCACCACAGTCCAGGAAGGCAAAACAATCCATGAGACAGAAAAAATGTAAGTAATGAAGAACAGGCCAGAGAAAAAGGAGCGTGCTATCCAGGTGGCTAAAATGATGGGGAAAAAAGTCATGAGCAGCTTCTAAGATAGAGAACAGATAAGAAATGGATTATTTCCTGGAGCCTCCAGGAGGAATCAGCTACTCGGATCACCGGCATCTAACTCTTTAAGACTCATTTTTACTTTTATCTGAGGAATGGTAAACAAATACACCTACCTTGATGTAGACATAGTTCATGGTAAATTTTTACAGCAGAAATAAGAAAGTAATGCATGTTCTTTTCTCTACTACCATAAGTGAAAAATTTATTTATTTGTTTGCTTGCTTACTTATATTCTTTCCCCAAAACTTTATAAATTTGGTCTTGTCATGGTAAGCTGACAAAATATTTTCAGCAAACACTGTTAGCCACCATTTAATACAAAGAAGAAAATATAATGAATGATCTAATTAGTAGTTGTGTGGTGATTTCATAGAAATGCCTGAAAAAGAATGTTGAAAATAATCAACTTGAAAAAACATACAAAACAAAAATCCCATGGATATCTATTATCAAAAATTTGTAATTTCAATTTACACTTCATTCTTGTTTTACTAAGAATAAAGTTTTGTTTAAAGATTTATGCATATTTTTCTTATTATTGGATTTGGCTTCATTTACAGTAGATTATTTTGTTCTGCTTATTTTTAAAGAAAATAAGATATATTTCCACTTTCAATTAAATAAACATCTTAAAAGCAACTATTTTTTTTTCTTTCCTGTGATGTAAACCTGAATTGGAAGTACTTTCTCTGACCAAATATTTCTAATCTGTGAAAAGAATCTAATGTTATCACTTTGCTCATCCCAGCAAAATAAGGCAACATTCAGTACACAGCGGCAGCGCCATGATGAAAGCATACTTGTATTTCATGCTGAATGACACCTTATCTAAAACATCATGTGTCCTACCTTAGCCATGTAATTTCTTTCACCTCACCCCATTTCCCTCTCCAAATAAGAATATCCTTGATTTAAGCCTGAAATTCTCCTCTAAGAGTAAATTAAGAAGATTTATCAACCAATGGGAGACATTCTGAAAACACCATAAATTATCATGTGTGAAAATACAGAACTTCTATGGTACCACATGGCTTTCTTTTCAGTGTTATCTTTCTCAAACTTCTCACAGTTGCTATGATTTTGTTTGTTTGTTTGGCTTGGAGACATTCAGTTGATTGTTTGGTTACATCATAAGCATGTATTTGCTATAATCCATAACCAGCTGGCAAACCCATACTGACACAGGGATGCTGAGAAATCAACTAAATAATGTTCTACATAACACCCACACCAGCCTCTCAAATTTATAGCTTAGTAATTTTTAGAGCGATTTCAAACCACTATCGGTTATTTTAAATCATTATGCTTAACTTTCAGATAACAAAACAGCACAGTTTAAACTCCTAAATATCCCTATCCTCCTCTTCTCTGTATTTCTCAAAAACATGACATTCTTCACCCTCTGCGGTGAGCTCCTTCCCTTTTCCCGGCACCATCAGGACCACAGTTGCTGTATCTCTCGCCTGTACTATCAAAGACAACTAATAAACATCGATTTAGTCAATCAATATATTAGCACAACCCCAAACAACACACTGAGCTCATTCTTAGGTTAGTATCATTTATCAATGCCTAATTATCACAATCACGATGTTAACAAAATTCTGTCTGAAAATAATGCATGAGCTTTTGAAGTACCGAACGGCAGTTATTCTTCAGCGCTAGGCAGTAACCATCCCAAAGGAAAACATGACTAGTTATGACCACCCTACATTTAGGACTAGCAGAAATCCTGAAAACAGTTGGAATTTGATGTTTGTTAAATAAGTAAATTCTATCAATTCAAGCATAAGTGAATTCAAAATCACATACTATAAAATGATTCATGCATCCGTAGTAAGTGGTCAAAGGATGACACTATTATACAAAGATCATCCTGGGATCTACAGAATTGGGGCATTCGGGCCAATAACACCCTATTTAGAAAATCTTTAGATTTATACAGGATTTCAAAGAAAAACAGTCCAATCTTCTTATTTCCAAAGTGAGCAAGGTGAAACCCAGGAAGTAATTTTCTTTGCCAAACAGTTGGCCAGTTACTGCAGATCACTTACAGCCTTTGGACCTTTTTCCTGTACTATCCTCTCGATTGTCTAAATTCCACCAGCAGCACAGGGGAATTAGCTGCAGAGGGTAAAGAACTACAGACACCTGAACTTCACCGCACACGCATCAACATTTCATACAAATGGCCTAGAAGCAGTCTTTGGAATACATGCCAAGTGTGGTCTTCTTCATAAAATATTATCCAACCACCCTGGGATTTGCTAACGAGAGATGGCAAGGAGTCAGATGAACATAAATGAAAGACTTCTGTCCCGACTTAAAATGTAACAAGCTATAAGACACTGTTGCTATCATGTAATAAATACTATTGACTGGTATCTTTAGTGCTGCCTAAAGCACCGAACTCAGCTCCCCCTTTCCTCCTGCTTAAACAATGATTATTTCCAACTGAAATTATTATTTTTCTCTTGGTTAGTATACTAGTTGCTATTAAGTTCCTTACACAAAGTCCAAACACAATGAAACACAAAGATAATCCAGCTTGGAAACTTGGAGAAAAGAAAGTGATTTTGTTAATACAATTTATTATTTAAGCTGCTTGAGAGCAGGGACCAAGACTATGTTGAATCACAGGTGATAAGACACTCAGGTATCTGAAACTGAACTTAAAGTTATTTTTTATTTCAGACAAAGTCGTACAGAGAGATGCTCCGTGCAAACTTACACTGTAGGGCACTTCGGCGTTTCCTAAGGAGTTCTCCAACCTCTTGCTTTCTGACAGAACAACCTGACCTGAGCTAATAGTCTCAGTAAAACCAAGTAAAAAGCAGGTGAGTTGAACAAGATCTAACCTAGAGAGATTGCAACAAAAACCTTCAAAAGACTTCACACAGGAACCGCTGCAAGGGAGCTTTCCCGGAAGTCCAGCCCGTCCGCGTCCGCAGGTTGCCTGGCAACAGACGCACGGTGGCCTCAGAGAGCCCAGATTCAGCACTACGGAAAATCCGAGGCCGGCTGTAAAGCCCTTCGCTTCTTGCAAGCTACCTTCCCGCCCCGCTTGCTGGGTCTGTCACTCCTGCTCCTGAAGAGTCCGAGTACCCGAAATCCCTCTGGACTTACAGAGATTCACCCGGAATGGAACCCTCCGCCTCCAGTTTAAAATGCTAATATAACGGAAAGGACACACAGACCTAGAAATTAGGAAACTCCTATTTTATTCTTTGCCAAATTTTTTCTTTTGTGCCCTACACAATGTCTCTGGACACCAAGTCTTTATGCACGAAAGAAAGGGATGGTGTTAAGGATGTTTAAGGTTCCACTCCAACATAATATGCAGTAACTCTCCTAAATTACACAGTCAACGACCAGATAGGGTACAGCTACAACCTCATGAATTTGGATTCAGTTCTTGTTCCAAAATAATCTTTTCTTTTTCTAATTGGACATATCTCTTCAAAATTAGCTCCCTTCAAAATATATGTCCAAATTTACAGACTGAAGGCGGTTGAGGAATAAAAATATATTTTAAAAGCATAAAAATGGTGAAATCAATGAGCATAATGTAATCATTCCATTTCTTCTCCACACTTCACACAATTCTTTCAGTCATTGCCCTACAGAAAGAAAAGTAAAAATAAACTATACAAAAAAAGTGAAAATGAAACCAAAACCTAAACCTCAACTGTGAAAAAAGAAACCATCTAATCTCAGCCATTCTGAAGAGTCAAGAAAACACCACGCCTTGTTTGTTCCTGACGCTGACTTTGTGCCCTTGAACTGTTCCGGTTCAATTTAGCCTCCTAAGCCACTAAAAGAATGCCAAAAAGGGCCAGGGATTTGGCTCAGTGGTTCCAGCGCCTGTCTTGTAAGCGCAAGGGCCTGGGTTTGATTCCCCAGCAACCACATACCATACTGGGTGTGGAGACTCATGCCCAGCAGCAACCAGTACCACATACCACAGTGCCAGGTGTGGTGACTCACGCCTGTAATCCCAGCACTTGGGAGGCAGAGGCAGGAGGATTGTGATGTGAGTTTGAGGCTGAGCTCAGGGCCAGCCTGAACCACAAAGCGAGACCCTGTCTCAAAAGAACACATCTGTACAACTCAGATACTTTAATACACCCTTGTTTCTTTATTTTTCATCAACGCTTCAAAAGTGTACACACTTATAGGATACCACCTAATGTTTTAATACTTTGTATGCGTTGTGTAATGTTCAGGGTGAATTTAGCAGTCTTCTCAAACATCACTTCCTCACAGTAAAAATGTTATCAATTTCCTCTTCCAACTTTTCTGAACTGTTCAGTACATCATTACCATCTACCATCACCTGAATTTGTAATACAACACCCGAAACTACTTCTCTTAGCTGTAGCTTATTACTCGTTGATCAAACTTTTCTTCCTTCTCTTAGCAGAGCAAACTCTTGGATTCTGCACTGACAATGTAAATTAACCTTTTTGCAAATTTTTAAAACCATTCATGATTTTCAAAAGTACGTACCTTATTAACTGTATTGACTTCTCTATACACAAAATGAAACCGAGTTAGCTTATATTAATATTTATTACTGTGGTGACAAAAGTAATTTGCATAACAAGCACAAGGGCACATCTCTAGCACACCAAAAAAAATTCTGTTTAAACCCAAATTTACTTTAAATTTTAATTTACTTTTTCTTCCAGTTATTCATGTATTAAACAAACATCTGTTGAAAACATACTATAATAAAACCTCAGGGTTAGAGAAACTTTTCTACAAGAGGTCCTCAGGACAACTAAGCATTTCTATTAAATTTTAATTTGATAAATGAGTTTTGTCTAATAAATTATTGAATGAATTCCTTATATATGTATGTGTGCATGACAAGTAAAATGTACTTTCTACCCTGTAGAAGCTTACAACCATACATGACATTGTTAGAACAATAATTCTAATTTCTTCATTCTTTCATTGAGTGAAGGCCTACAGATTCAGTACCTGTTCTAGGCACTAAAGAATAGCAGTGAAGAAAGAAAAGCCACTGTTTTGGTGAAAGCTACAGTGTAATAAAGGAGTCATACGCTAACAGAATAGAATACATTCAGATGGCAATTGATACAGTGAAGGAAGAGACCCTGACAGGTCAGTGACAGACGTGACCGGTGGAGATTTCACTGAAGAGTCTCTGCAGGGAGCACTGCAGGCAAAAGAAAGAGCAAGCTCCCTCGGGAGAGAGCATCCTCATCACATGGACAGATGTAGCTGCAGTAAAAAAGACGTGGTGAACACTGAGAGAAAAGGAACCACGTAGCTAGCCAGTCAGAGTGCACAGTGCTTTAGAGCTACATACAGGACCGCAGATTTTATATATAGTGTGAAGGGCGTTCGCTGGAGTTTTGAAGAAAGGAAAGATTATGTTCTATGGAAAGTAAATCATAGTGTAGTGTGAACAAGTACAGAGGAAACAAAGGAGAAGGATAGTATTACCTTAGTTTGGGAAAGAAATGATACTGGCGTGATAAGAGTAATGGTTATGTACAGAATGGGGATTAGTACTTATATTAAGGAAATAATGTAAAGGTAGAGTTAGTGAAATTGAGTGCAGTATTCATTGTAAGGGAAAACGAAAATAATGTAATAAGAGACACCAGAATGTTTGGGGAAGAAGAGGGCACGATGGCTAATTCTATATATTAACTTAAATATACTGTAGTGAGCAGCTATGTGGTGATATGATTAGTTTAGATGTTGTATGAAGTTAGATTCTAGAACTGATCAGCATTTAAATTAATACAATTTGAATATAGTATATTATTCTCATCTTCCTTAATGTGGATGGGCTTATTCTAATCCATTGAAGGCAAACACTAAAGTTTCTGAAAGAAAATGGAATGTTGCCTCTAAACAGCCACATAGAAATATGTCAGAGTTACCAGGCTGTGGACTTCAGATGGCAACATCAACCCTCATCTGAATCTGGAGCTGCTTTCTCACCCTGGGGACTTCACACCTATGTATGTACATAAAAGGTATACATAGGTGTATATATACATCGAGAGAGAGAGAGAGAGAGAGAGAGAGGGAATCTCAGACTGGAACTAGTTTCTCTACTATCCAGTACAATTTCCATTGCATTTTTTTGTTTCATAATTTAATTCTGCTGTCATTCAAAATGACAACTGCTGTCATCAGAGCAGATTTTTAGATCATTCGTGCCAGTTGTAAGGTCATTTAATTATGGCAGAACCTCCAGGAGATGTTAGAGTGTGTTCACTTGCTAAACGAATAAATGGCACTGTTACCAGCCTAGATGTTTGAATAATGATATTGGTGGAAACACAAAAGTCTGAAAAAATTCAATCTGTCATTTTAAAATGTGATTTTAGGGTTGAGGAATTACCAGACCAAAAAATAATTTTTTCTGTTTTATTTTTCAGTAACAATATAATTAATTTAATGAATTTCAAACATAAAACCAGATGTTTTGCATTCTATCTTAGGTGAAATAAGCCAGTAAGCCTACTCTCTCTGTAGTCCTAGTTTTTGGCACAATGATACACGCAGCAGTTTAAACTACCAAAAAGGAAGATTTTGTCAAAAAGGGCTACTTTGCTACCCTTTTCCATGTCCCTACAATACCGTCTTTCTAGACAATCAGTCATTTCAATGAGAAAACAGAAGCAAATGTTTACATTTTGGGCAGGATAATAATTTAGAGTCAAAAATTTGTCTCTGAGTTTACAAACTGCCTGTTACTCAAGTCCAAATGCCAGGTGGGAAGAGGAAAATGATGTTGCAGTTATTCAAAACAGAGAGAGAGAGAGAGAGAGAGAGAGAGAGAGAGAGAGAGATCTGTGCAGGGGGGCCCGAGTCTGGAAACTGCAATACTTTCCACAGACCTGGCCATTGGCCGCACCCAACAGATCCACCTGCTCTCCGTATGTTGGCACGTGGATTACAGTCCAAATACCGGCGGCGAGGAATCCGGAACGTAGCTGCACGTCCGACAATCAAACCCCGCCCCCAGTGCCTGTGCCTCGCGGGCTGGAGCCCGCCCAGGAGGACAGAGCCCAGAGGGTGCGCGGTCCCTCGGAGCTGCGGAGGTCGCGCTGCCCCGGCCGTTACTGGCTGGTGCAGTCTGGGATCCTAGGCGTCCTTCTATGGCTCTGAAGACAAACTTCAGCTACTTGTGGATCTTTGGTCTGTGTTTAGTATCCAGTAAATCCCCCAAACTCCCGTCTATCACGGACCCGCTCTTTATCCAACAGTGTGTTGAGACACACAACGAACTGCGAGGCAAAGTCATTCCTCCGGCAGCCGACATGAAGCACATGGTGAGGAAAGAGGGGGCTGAGCTTGTGTTTCTCCGGGTCCTCCTAAAGTATCTCAGGGACTGTACATTCCGTGGATGTACTTGTCTGAATAGGCTGAACTCCTTCTCTAGCTTGAAGAAAATTACACTTTGGCTGAGCAGTGCTCTCCAAGGTAACGGTAGGAGTAGACGAGAAGGGACAACGTGAAGCTGTTTCCTTTGCTTCCTAAACTGTCTTGGGGCAGAGAGGGACGCAGGTGGTGTCTGAAAGTGCGTCTCTACTGTGTTTCGGAGGTTTGCTCTCTGTCTCTCTCTGTCTCTCTCTCTCTCTCTCTGCTTTTTGTCTGTCTCTCTTGCTCTTTCTCCCTTCCTCTCTCTCTGTTCCCATCCTGCATATCCAAGATAATACATACAAAGTTACAACTTTCCTGATAATTGTTTCATTCTTTTTCTTAGTTTTATATCTTAGGAGCCCAAGACCAAAACCACACTACATGTACCTGTACTACTTACTTGAAAGCTAAAGGCTCTAGTAGAATGATAAAAATGAAATCAGCAGCTGAATAATATCCGATGGTCATTTTTCATGAAAAATAATAAATTTGTGAAATCTGATTCAGAACACATTACAACGGTTGTATTTTTCAAAGACCTTCATCACATGAACAATAAGACCAAAGAATGTTTTATAGAAGAATAAGCAATGAGTACATTAGATTATTAAAATGATTCTAAGCTTTACATGTTTAAAACCATTTCTCACATGTGGATTGTGTCAGTGAGAATTTTTCTTGCATTGCAACTTTTTCCTTAGATATGCCATTTTTATGAACATACATGTCGCTGTGCTAGTCCATGTGGTATACAGATATAGGTATTCTTCTACATTGTCACTTCAGGCTCCTTTCTTTCTGTCCACCAGAAAATAATGAAAGAATCATGACTGAAGCACTCAAATAAATTCAAAATCACACTGTTCTGGTATTTAGGAACACGATTTTCTGAAGACTCAGTTCCTTATAGATTTAGAAAACAATACAAATTGATCTCTTTACTACAGGATTATTAACACTTTTAATATGTAATATTTCCCTTAATTTTCAAAAGATTGCAGAAGTGAAAGATATGTATTTGCTATGTAGTCTTTCCTAATATTTATTTGACTATAAATTCTGTTTTTAAAGAGCTGTACTTTAAAAATGCTGCTTAAATATTTGGGTACATTTATATATTTACACATACATTCTATATAATTACATATATCAGCTATCATTTTTAAAGCAAAGAATAAAAAGATATATGTAAAACTAATTTAAGCATAAAAAGCAAGCTCCAAGAGAGGAAAAGAAGCAATAGGTTGCAAGAGATAAGAACAAAAATGTAAGGTCTTCTTTATATTTACCTTATTCTATAGTTTGAGTTGATAAGTATGTAGTTTTAATATTTAGCCATGAAGAAAAAAAAATCCTTTAGAAATAAAATTAAAATATCAAGTTAACCTCAAACACATACTAAAAAATTAGGTAAATGACTTTTAAATAGTGTTTCAACTATATATTTGTAGTGCAATACATTCTGAGGGCAAAATTAACTAGAAATAATTTTAAATTCAAAAATTTTAATACTAGTAGTGCTATCTGTGAATGCTTTTGAAATAATTTTATTATACATTGTATTGTAAAGCAAAAATTATATATGCTAATTTTTAGAAATCGAGAATTTCCACATAAGAGAAGTAGATATAAAGACATAGTCAAAATTAAAACACTCTCATCTCCAAAGCAGAATTCAAAAGTTATCATGCAATCATAATTTTTTTTTAGTTATTATCTAACTTTGTCCACTGAAATAACAATGATGACAATGGGAATTCCCAGTACCAATATATTTGTATTTTTACACTAATTTCCATAGGGTAAAAAATCGCCGAATCCAGATGTGGCGCAGAAAACATAAGAGCAGCCTACCACCCTAGTAAAGAATGAGAAAGAAAGGAAAATCTAAAGATTAATAGAGTCAAGTTTTGAAAAGATAAGAACCTTTTTTTTTGTTTGTTTCTTTATTCCAATAGAACAGATGGAATTGGGAGCACTGTATCACTGAGCTTACAAGGATGTAAAATCACAAAATGCCATCAGTCTTTCTGTAATAATAAGAATATAATACTAAAGAAAGTTTTTAAAAATCATATTGCCTTCAAAGTCATTAGAGAACTGTGGATTGGAATTAGTACACGAAAGTTTTAAATAATAATTAAAATATGGCCTTTAGAGAGAAATACAGAGGCAAAGTAGAAAGTTGAAAACACCAGCAAAGCAACTGAAACTTAAGAACCAAGAAGAAATTCTAAAATTGAAAGGAAAAAAAATAGCTAAAATAAAGTATTCGTTTAATATACTTTTTTAAAAAAATTAGGTGCAGCTCCAGAAATTATTGGTAAATGCAAAGATAGGTTATTAGGCATTATTCACTCTGAAGCACAGAGAATAAACAAAGACAAAGATAACACCAACGGAATATACTGCTGGGAAAATCCAAAGAGGCTAACGTTCACGTACAGGTACTTCTCATTCAACAACCCAGTTCTCTTCCTGTGACCAAGATTGGTCACTACATGAAGAAGTACATTCCAATATTTGGAACAAAGAAATGCTCAAAAGAAACTTCAACTTGATAACTTTGCTTTTATTTACATAAGTCTTACATGCAGTACTCCAATATACAACAAGTGATAAAACCAAAATACTTTACTAACAGTGCTATCAGCAAATATTACAGTACTAGACTGTACAAAAAGCAACCAAAGGACACACCACCACTCCCGTTCATGTTCCTGTGCTGTAACTCCCAGTGTACACTGTTAGTCTGAGCAGCTGGTCATAAACGAGGAATGCCTTTAAAATCATAAAAAAAAATCATATAGAGAATGGACAGAAGAGTAACTTTTCATGCTCTAGGAAAGATATAAAGTCACAGATCAACATATCAAAACTCAGCCAGAGTAAGTATAAGGAGACTACAATTGTCATATCAGGGTCAAACTAGTATTAATAACAGAAAGGAAAACTTGTGGAAGCAAGTAGAGTCTGGGAAGGAAATATTGTGTCCTCTAAAACGTAAGTGTACTCCTGAATTATCTTCGTTCAACATGGAAAATAAACTATAAAGAACAGATGATTTAAAATACAGCAAAGAACAAAAGCAAGACATTTGCAGGCCGAAAAAAAAAAAAAAAGGCTGAGTATGAAAATTCAAAAACAAAATGGCTCCGTAAGAAGTGCCTAAGAAAGTTTTCCAACCTGAAGAAAAAAAAAATCCCACAGAAAACCTAAGCCTAAGAAGAGAGAAGAGTTACATAGTAAATATGAGGATTAACATCATAAATTTCCTTCACGTTTCTTTCATATTATTGCCTATTAAGAACTATAGCGCTTTTAACACGACTTACGAGAGGCCCTGGTATTAACCTGTCTTCTTTACAAAGAAGGATCAAAAAGCAGGTTTAGAGCTACATTGTGGAGTGAACAACCACGAGAAGACTTTGGAAATGAGCAAGCAAGGAACTAGATCCTTACAAGAATCAAAGACGCGGGACAACATCACAGCCAGGAAAAAAATATCTCCGCACCGGTTGTTGCAGCTCCAGAGCTCGGAGGAGAGGATGCTCGGGGTGGGGACGGAAGGTCCCTTCAGATTCGCCCTGCGCAGTCGTGGGCAGGTGCAGCTACTGAAAAATTTGGTGCTCCCTTCAACTCTGCAGCTTAATGTCCCCTATGAGTCAGTAAGTGTTGTCATGGGTGAGCCACCCACACATTCCTCCCACTCATCACACACTCTTCTGTGACACACTCTGTGGGAATGAACTTTGTGCTCCACTTGCATTCTGCCCACGGGGTTGTGCCGAGCGTTGTGCAGCCTTGAGGGACACGGCGAGTCCGGCTGTCACCCTAACCCCAGAATATACAACCAAGAGAGGTCTGCAGACAAACTGACTAGGTGCTGGGCCCACGGTCTCCCACTGTGGGTCATCTCACTTTAAGGAATCGGGAGGAAAGCCCCAGCTTTTACCCCTCTGAGAGTGCAGAGCCAAAAGAAGGACCAACAAGAATGTGCCTGGCCTGGACATGACCAGTTCCCACTAACTCTCTAGCAAGAACTGCAGCGGAAAGGGTCTGGGAAGGAAGAGCTCTGGATGTCGCTCCATCCCAGGGGCACATGGCTGGGGGATGGGAGCCTCCTCCCCGGGTAGGCACTTCTCTCCCGCAGTAGCAACAGAGTCTGTGCCACTACCACATCTACATGGTTCGCACTGCCAGCTGCTCCTTTACCTGTCTGATCATGCACTGTTGTCAGGACTGGGATGAGAACCGTAGAGGGGCTTCTGTGGTTTCAGTTGTCACTTCTTCCATGAAGCACCTGAATTTACAGCATTATCTGGCCAGGGGACAGGTACTTCAGACCCCTCCTCCTTACTGGTGCAGCAGGTGCAGCAAGAGCTCCTTCCAATAATGCAGTGACCATCAATAGAGCCCAAAGAAACTGTCACTGCCAGAGAAGGGATTCCACTTCCATTGTCAAAATGTCCAGTACACACCCACACATGCCGTCTGTCTTGATGAAGCCATGAACAAATTAGGGATAAGAGTCATTCCTCAACATAATAAAGGTTACGTATGACAAACTCATAACCAATATCATACTGAATAGTGGAATGGTGCAGGACAAGGGTACCCACTCTCAACATTCTTAATATATTACTAGAAGTTTTATTCATAACAGTTAGACAACATAAAGAGACATGAGGTCTCCAAATAGGAAGGAAGAAATAAAATTATCTCTGTTTGGAGACCATGGGCTTCTACACATAAAAACCAAAGGCTCCACCAAAAGACTTTTGGAACTGATAAACGTATTCAAAAAAGTAGCCAGATACAAAATCAACATACCAAAATCAATAGCTTTCTTATTAATCAATGGTGAATTTTGCAAAAAAAAAAAAAAAAAAGAAATCATGGAAAGAATTCCATTTATAATAGCAACAAAATACTTAATAAGAAACATAACTGAAAAAGTAAAAAAACTATGGAGTGAAACATCACAAAACATGGATGAAAAGAATTAAAGAAGACATTAAAGGTGGTTTATGTATTGGAACTAATATTGTTAAAATAGTCATATTACCAAAAACTGTATACACATTCAGTGCAATTTCAATTGAAATAACAATGACATTCTTTTAAAAGCTAGAAAAATATTCTAAAACAAGCAAAAAAATGCAAGTTAGTTAAAAGCACTGTTGGGAAAAAAAATAAAGCTGAAGTCACTGTGACACCTGATTTGGCGGTGCATTTCAGAGTTGTAGTAACAAAAACAGCATTAGAGTAGCATTAAACAGACATAGCTTAATAGAACAGGATAGAGACTGCAAACTAACCCATAAATCTACATCAAACTACTTCTCATTAAAGGAACCAAAGTAATACTTTGCAGAAAGGAAAACATTGTCAATAAATGGTGCTGGGAGTACTATGTATACATATGTAGAAGACTGAAACTTGATGCCTGTACCTCATTCTGTTTGAAAATAAACTCAAATTGGATCAAACATCTAAATACAAGATCCTAAATCTGGAAATAACAGGAAAATGATGAGCAAAACTATGGATAGGGCCCCAAAGGACAGAAAACAAAAAAAGACAAAACAAATGGGAATACACTAAATTAAGACATTCCACACAGCACAGAAAAGAGTCAATAATGTGAGGATACAACTATAGTATTTGAAAAGACATTCACTAACTCTTCATCTGACAGAAGGTTAACAGTCGTAGACACAGCCAACTTAAAACACTTTATAATTAAAAACAAGTGAACTAATTTTAAGATGAGCAAACTGGGTAGCTTCTGTCTGTTTAGACGCTTCTCTACAGAAAAAATATAAATGGTGAACAGTATATGAAAAATGTTTATTATCATAAGAAAAATACAAATCTAAACTACATGATATAACTCCTTTTTCAGTTAGAATGTCTATTTTCAGAGCAATAGCAAAAGAAGGGCTGGAAAAGATAGGGAGAAAAAGGAACTCATATGCTGTTGATGGGAATTCACTAGTAGAGTCATTATGAAGCTTCCTCAAAACAAGCTTAGGATCAAGCTTAGGACCAGGTATCCCACTTGTGAATGTTTATTCAAAGTAATGTAATCAGCATCCCCAAATGATATCTTCATGCCTCTGTTTATCGTGACACTATTCACAATAGCTAAGATAGGGGATCAGCCTAGGTGTCCATCAACAAATGAATGCATAATGTACAAAGACCACTTGATATACATGCATGATAGAGTATCAGTCACCCATAAACAAAGGTGAGATTGTTTTATTTGCAACACGGTAGACTGAATTAGAGAGCATCATGTTGAGTGACCATTATGGTTTAAATCTAAAATGGACCCAAAAGTCTGATTTGTTTAGAAGATGAATGGATTATGAGGGCAATAAAATCATTAGTGATTCACTCATTACACCAGTATTAAATATTTGATTTTAAAATGGAAATTGCCATGAACTTAATAAATACCAAAACCCTGTATATCTATTAAGTTAATACAATTTAACTGACTACAATCATTGGAGAGATTTGAATACAACTGAATATGCAAAATTAATTTTGAATTTTTTTTTTTATTTTTCAGAGTTGGGATCATGGGTTAGCACAAGTGGCTAAAGCTTGGGCAAACAAGTGCAAATTTGAACATAATAATTGTTTAAAGATACCATATCAATGCTACCAAAGTTATCAGTTCATTGGAGAAAATCTTTGGTTGGGTGGATTCCCAATATTTTCTCCAAAAGAAGCTATTATTGCATGGTATAATGAATCGCGGCATTATGACTTTGATAATCTTTCGTGTTCTGACGTTTGTGGCCATTATACACAGGTAACTATTTGGCAGTTTATTGACTAGTTCTTATTTGTGTACATTCAATTAAAAGGCCTTTAAAAATTCATACTTAATTTGTTTTGAATTTCTGGAAAATTCACCTTAATTTGGGAGGTGTTATTTATATTAAATGTAGAATTTTAGGTAGTGAGATTGTTTTTTACAACTTGAAAATTTTATGCTGCTATCACCAAATCGTGTTGTTTCTAACAAAGTGTCTACTGTAATTGTTGTTCATAAAGCCTTTTTTTTTTTGCCTCTTTTCCTTTATCATATATCTTGAATGATTTAGTAATAATTGCACTAACCTCTTCTTTTAAGAATGTGTACTCAATTCATTTGCCCAATTACTGAATGGCTTATTTGAATTTTTTTGTGTTGTTTGAGTTCTACATGTGTTTTTAGTGTTATTCTTCTGTTAGAAGAGTAGCTACCAAAGATTTTCTCTGATTTTACAGAAGACTATCTTTGCACTTTTGCTTTCTGTTTTTAACTGTATAAAATGTTTCTATTTGATATGGTTCCATTTGTTGATTTTTTTTTTTTTTTTTTTTTTTTTTTTTTTTTTTTTTTTTTTTTTTTTTTTTTT
>PVIR01036158.1:0-15997 GCA_004026965.1 Petromus typicus
GTCAGCAGGGTAATTATCAGCAGAGATAAATGATCAGATCAATCCCTTCCAGGTGGGCAGGGAGGGGAAAGCCTGGCAAAGCCCTGCTGAATGCTGGCATGCTGAGCTTCCTAGACTAAATACACTCTCATGGAAGGCTCAGCCCTAGGGAGGCTAAAGCAGGAGGATCTGGCCTACAGTGATATGCTCAAGGCCACCTGGACAATCTAGTGAGATCCTTTCTCAAAACACCCAAAGCATGGCCAGGGATTTAGCTCAGTGGTTCAGGTATCAGGCAAACTCAAGGTCCCGAGTTCAATCCCCAGTAACCACAGACCACAATGCTGGGCGTGGTGGCTCACACCTATAATCCCAGCACACAGAAGGCCGAGGTAGGAGGTTTGCTGTGAGCTCGAGGATGGCCTGGGCTACATATGGAGTGCAGGGCCAGCCTGAACCACAAAGTAAAAGACCTTGTCTTCAAATAAAACCCCTAAAAAACAAAGAAAACAAAAACAGAAGCAAACCGACAAAGGAATTTTCAATTCTCAAATCATGCACCTCTGCCAGATTCAAGAATGTTCACGAGTACTGACAGTTAAGTTAGACTTCGTCCTTAGCCACAGGCTTTGAGCAAGTGCCAGCCTTTCCTTGTCCTTCTGAGAAGACAGAGGGGGCAGAAGGCTGGGACACCAGAAGAGCCCAATACAGATGGATATTAGGTTTTCTGAGACAGAACTTCACTATGTAGCCCCAGCTGTCCTCAACCTTCCAACGCACCGCCACAGCTGGCTTGACTCATCCCTCTCACCTGGCTGAGGACGGAACTCGGGGCCATGTGGGTGAGGCCGGCGAACTCTACCACTGCCCGCACCGCTAATGCTCATTAGGTTCCTTCTTGTCTGATACTCAAGCCTTTACCCTGAGGGACATCAAACTTATTTTGTTTTTTGGTGTTTTGTTTCGAGGCAGGTTCTCACTATATATTCCAGACTGTCCTCGAACTCAGGCTTTTTTTTTTTCTTTTTTTGAGACAGGGTCTCATTTTTTAGTTCAGGCTGGCCCTGAGCTTAGCTTCAAACTCACAGCGATCCTCCTGCCTCTGCCTTCTGAGTGCTGGGATTACAGGCGTGAACCGCCACGCCAAGCACTGTGGCAGTGGTACTGACTGCTGGTGGGAGTGAGTCTCCACGCCCAGCACTGTGGTATGTGGTTACCAGGGTTCAAACCCCAGTCCTTGTGCTTGCAAGACAGGCACCAGAACCACTGAGCTAAATCCCGGGCCCCAGGCTTCTTTCATTTATTTATTTTTGAGTCAGTGTCTTACTAAGTTGCCCAAGCTGCGTTCAAACTTGATACCCTCCTGCCTCAGCCTCCCAGCTCCTCCTCAGCTGGAATTGCAGGCTTGTGCCACCACTCACAGCTCTTCGGTTTTACATGTCCTCCTTTCCTTTACTTTATCCAAACCAAAAAATATTAAATTGTTGCCTAATGCTTTGGGCACACTTTCCATCGCTGCCAGTTCTGACTTTAATGTGCACATTGGGGGCAGGTCCTGGTTTGTGGAGCTGGGGTAGGGGAAGAATTCTGAGCAGCAGAAACGTGACACAATTCCACACAAAACTAATGAGGGCTCCAAAGACTTTCTCCCCAGACACGGGCTCACTCTGTGGCCCAGGCCTGGAACTCAGTGATCTTCCTGCCTCAGTCTCCTGAGTGCAGGGACTACCGGTGTGTGTCACCGTGGCTGGCAAGGGCATTCTTATTTATTTATTTTTATTTTTTTGAGAGAGGATATCACTACATAGTTCAGGCTGGTCTTAAACTTGCAGCGGTTCTCCTGTCTCAGCCTCCCCCGTGCTGGGATCACAGGGATGTACCACTAGCCCCCACCCACAGACACCTTTCAATTCACTGTTCCGCTTAGCTTCATGCAGTGCTCCCGAGCCTGCTGCATCCGGCACCCATGATCCTCTGGTCTCTGGCAGTTCAGAGCACCATCCTGCGGGAAAGGTCTTGTAGTTGTTTCTCCACCTCTTCGCCTTTTTGATCTTACCTTTTGCCTCTGATGATAATTATCCTTTAATTACACCCACCACCCTGTCATCTGAATAATTATAGTAAGTGCAGTCCACACCTCTGCAGAGATCTTTAAACAAAATGATAAACGAGAACCAAAGCTGCTGGTTTGTAAAAATAAAGACAACCTGACCCAAATACATCAGCAGGAGGCAGATAACTTTCATTCCTATAAGGACGAGTTGATTTATTTTTCAATGATTAGGAGAAAATACTAAGCAGCATTAGGGAAATTTTAAGCGTCAAAATGTAAATTTTGCAGTCAGTCATGAAAAAACAATGTGAGCATGCTAAAATCTCCTTCAATACTTAATAGGGAAACCTCAGGATTTCTGACTCTTATATTTATTTGTGGTGCTGAGGACCCCAGGGCCTCCTGTTGCACCTCTAGGCCATATCCTTAACTGAACTTTTTTTTTTCCTTTGAGTTTCCCACCACTATCCTGGAGGGAGCTAGAACTTTCTGGGTACATGCAAAGCAAATTATCCAACTGTGGAGGAACAGGTGGGATTTTCACTGAGCAATGAGCTGTTTTCTAATTTCCCAGGTGGCTCTTCATTAAGTGCCTACCAAACACCAATTCTTGGGGAGCCCCATGAATCACGCACCTCTCCCAGCAGAGCGCGGTTTCCCACGGAAGCCTTAGAAAATCTCCAACCAAACAGAAAAAGTTCATTTTTCTGGGGTGGGGACCGGACTCTCCAGCGAAAAGAAATCCCTTTCCCTCCCTTCATCAGGGCCTCACCTCCCTGCGCTCCCCAGAAACAATCTCTAGTTTATTTCTTTAAGCTTCATTATTATGGAAAATTTCAGAAGTAGAGACTGTGACGACCCCATCGGCAGGCATCCTACAGTGAAAACCGTCCCGAAGGGTAGTGTAATCCTCCTCTCCAGATTTCCTTAGGCACATTATAACGTAAATCACACACACTAGATCATTTTACCTGCACACACTTTAGTAAGTCTTTTTTAAAAAACTTCGCCTCGCCGTTACTGCGCCTAACAAGCCTTCGACGCGCGGGATTCCGGGGTCGCCGCTCTCAGGCCGCGGCGATTGCAGGGCCCACGCCTCGGGCTCCTCCCCGCGGCTCCGGGCGCCGGGCCCGGATCCAGGCGGCTCTGGCTCGCGGACTCCCGCTCCCAGCCTAGGCCGCACAGACCCTGCGCAGCTGCACCAGCCTCCGTCCCCAGACGCCGCCGGGTCCCTGGAGGGGAAACGATTGACACAGCTGCGTGCACTGCGCCCCCGCGCCACCTGCGTCTCCCGGTGGTGCCGAGGTCCGGGAACTGCCTCGGGACCCAGAGCAGGCCCGGCTCACAGCCCCCGCGGTCCCAGCTTCAGTCTGGCTCCTTCGCGAGCGGGACTCACGGCCCCGCGACCTCCCGCGCCGCGACTACAACTCCCATCGTACCCTGCGGCCCGGCCAATGGCGGGCGGCGGCGCGTGCGGGGCGCGGCGCGTGCGCAGCGGTTTGAGTAAGAGGCCCCGCGATTGGCTGCGGGGTAGGGCGCCGCGCGGGGCCTGTGGGAAGCGGAGTGACGGAGCGAGCGGCTGTTGGAGGAAGGAGGTGGGGGCCGGGAGCGCAAATGGCGTTGAGATGGTTCAGGGCCCTGTTCAAACTCCAGCGCTGACCATTCACCGGCGGAAGCGGCGGCGCAGGAGGCGGCGGCGGCCCAGCAGGGGCACGTAGCGGGCTCGCCGGGTCCGGAGGGCAGGGAGGCCTAGGCCCGGCCCGGCCGGCGGTGCTCGCGGCGGGGAGGGAAGTTGCGGGGCCGCCGCTCCTCCCCCTCGGCCGGGCTTCTTATTTACCGGAGCGGAGTCGCGGGCCGTTGACGGCGGCGGAGCCCTTGGTCGGCCCTGTGCTCCCGCGCCCGCCCGCCCGCGGGCCGAGGCCAGCGCTCCCGCCAGCGCCCTGGGTGAGTGAGGCGCGCAGCCGCCTAGGCCCGGGCGGGCGGGTGGGGAGGCCAAGGCGGCGGAGGTGCCGGGGAAGTTGGGCCGGGCAGCGACCCACGGACTCTTGCCCTCTTCCGTTCCCCTTCCTCTGAGTTCCTCCCGGGTGCCTGGCCGCTGCCCGACTTCACTCCCGACCCCGGTCCGAGACAGCGATTGCCGTCCCAAGCCGTCTCCGCATAGTCTTCTCCACCTTTAGCCGTCTCCGAGGCCTCGCGTTGCCCCAGGGACTCGTTGGCTGCGGCTTCCGGGGCGTCGGGAGCTAAATCGCTGTCCCGGCTGGTGGGGGCGGGGAAGAGAAAAGTTGCGTGAGCGTCCAGCGGAGGGGCCCGGCTCTCTGCCGCCCGGGTGCTGGTTCCCGCGGGATCGTGGTGCGGCTTCCACTTTCCCTGCTTCGTGAGAGCCCCAAAAGTCCCTGGGACTGGGAAGATCCTCGATCGGGAAGGGGGTTACTGTGAGGACTATTTTTTTTTAATCCCAGCACACTTTTCAAAATGCAACCTGGCTTTGTGCTGGGGTAAAGATCCAAAGCCCGAGAACATTCGGTCGTCGCTCAGCCTTTCCTTTTGATTTTGGTGTTCAGAGCTTGAGCAAGACCCGCTGTTAGGTTGAAATACACTTAAAATGTAATGCCAAATAGATCTCCGCACTTTATTTGGGATTTGTACGTTCTTGATGCTTTGATAATGCCCGCGCAGTTGTTGGGCTTTTTTTTTTTTTTTAAGGTATTTGATTATGAGATACGGTGAAGGCAAATATTATATAATGAACACCGAGGTACTGGTAATACTGCTTGGGTCAGCACTTACCAAGCCAACCAGATTTGCTGCTTTTATCCTCTTTCTAGTCTTTTTCAAGTTGGAAAATCACACATTATTTGATCAGTATTTTCAATGTGTGTTCTTGAAAGCCAGATTCTCTTAAAAAAAAAACAAAACGCAGTTTTGTTACACAGTAATTAACTCCTTAGTATCAAATATTTATCTGCAGACTTTAAACTTTCCACAGTGAGTGCTTTGTAGTGTTAGGACCGTTTGTTCAGTGAGTTTTCCCGATGTTAGCCCAAAAGCTAGATTTTTGGTTTGGCCTTAGCACTTTCAGATAATTTCGTGTGTGTCCGAAACCTTTCAGCAGTTCGGGTGTATACAGGTGGGCCTGTAGGTCACAGCTTTATGTTGAAGAACTGAAATGACTTTCTTTTCTTTTTTTTTTTTTTTTGAGACAGGGTCTCGCTTTGTGGTTCAGGCTGGCCCTGAGCTCAGCCTCAAACTCACATCTCAATCCTCCTGCCTCTGCCTCCCGAGTGCTGGGATGACAGGCGTGAGCCACCACGCCCGGCACTGTGGTATGTGGTATTGGTTGCTGCTGGGCGTGAGTGTCCACACCCAGTATTGTTATGTGGTTACCGGGGAATCGAACCCGGGTCCCTGCGCTTGCAAGACAGGCGCCGGAACCACTGAGCTAACTCCCCGGCCCCCTATTTTCTTGACTTTGTAGCTGCCCAAAATATGTCAGGTTTTTTAAAAAGATATATTTAATAGAAGACAGTAAAACTTGTTAGTTTTATCTTCTGTAGTAGAAGGGGAAATCGGTCTCCCTCAGGAAAACTGTTTTAGCGAAGATGTGTATGATGACTAATTTATTATTTTGTCAGATTAGACCTGGTTTCTTACCAGGCCTGCTGTACTGAATATATATTAAATTAACTTGTATTCATTATAGTTGCATAACTATAAGTTAATAGAAGGAAAAATAAGAAGCACATATCAAGACATATTTAAAGGATCAGGTCAAAATAATATCATTGTTGTAAGTTTTGAGGTAATGAAAATCAAGTCCCTAAGTAGTTGTTCATTTCTTCTTAGTAACAACTGATGTATTTCTAGTAACAACTTAAACTATAGAAGGCAAAGTAGCAGAGATGGGTAAAAATTGATTTAAAAAGGAGTATAACGTTTTAAAAAAATATTTGACCCTTGATTTATTTCCCTGGAAAATTTTTTCGTCCTTGTACCTGTTATGTAGATAAATCAGGTGAATTGATTTATCATTTGTAAGTCAAAGAGGAAACTAAAGGCGATGTGTTTCTATTCCTGTAATAATTCATGCAGCAGGGCAGTGTGCTCAGGGTTGCCAGCTCCAGAAAATGACACTCAGCAAATGAGTGCAGTGCCACGGGGACAGAGACGATGGGGACAAGGACCGTGTCTTGCACCTGGGAGATGGCGTCTAAGGGATATTTGTTAAAGTCACAGCCCAGAGTGCTTTAATGCAGCCATCAGAATCCTGAGGTTGGTTTACAAGCTGCAGGTGCATGAGAAAATAGCTCCGTTTTCCTGACCTTTTTTCTTTATATGATAAGTACTGAGAGTCTCAACTAAATTTAGTCATCTATTTGACATTTCTGAGATCCTGAAAAAAATCAACATTTTGTACTTAAGCTTTTTTAAATAGAGGTAACTACTTGATTCAGATTACTTTTAAGGTAAAATGATGCTTGTGAGAATAGTAAATTTTGGAAACATGAAAAAATATCTCACTCTAGGCTGATTTTGTGGATACTGTTTTAGAAGTTGACTATCACCCAGTTATACTTTGAAAGTTACGTTATTAATATGACACATGGAAGCATGTTAAGTGAAAAATGAGTCTATATGTTACTCTATTCACTTATTTCTCTGCTTATTTATTCTTTGTGTGACTAGGGATTGAACCCAGGGCCTTGCCATTGAGCTACATCCTCAGTTCTTTTAGATTTTTATTGCTCAGGCTGGGCTTGAACTTGTGGTCTTTCCACCTCAGCCTCGTAGAGTGCTGAGATTACAAGCATCTCCACACCTGGCTTATGCAACGAATTTTAAAAGGTTTGTATTTGGAATGTGGAAAAGTCATGGGGAAATTCATAGGTTTGTATTTCTATATACAGTGTTTAATACTTGTTAAGTATTTAGTGGTCATACATTTTCTTAAATTCTTTTTGCAGGGAATATGAAACAGGTGTCAAAATGACATCCAGATTTGGGAAAACATACAGTAGGAAAGGAGGCAATGGCAGTTCAAAATTTGATGAAGTCTTTTCCAACAAACGGACCACCCTTAGCACAAAATGGGGAGAGACCACGTTTATGGCTAAACTAGGGCAGAAGAGGCCTAATTTCAAACCAGATATCCAAGAAATTCCGAAGAAATCTAAAGTAGAAGAGGAAAATACTGGTGACCCTTTTGGATTCGATAGTGATGATGAGTCTCTACCAGTTTCTTCCAAGAATTTAGCCCAGGGTAAGGGCTCCTCCTACTCAGAGTCTGAAACAGCTCCGCTGGAGGAAGTCTTTTCAGTACTTGAAGCCAACAGCAGAACCGGGCCTGTGGTGAGGGAAGACGGTGTTGTGTCTGCTTCGAGCTCACCTTTGGAGGCTGCTCTGCCTGGGAAAGAGAGGCCCACAGACAGACTCCTGGAAGATGAAGCGAGCAGAAGTAGCTGCGCTAAATTAACGGCTACAGGTAAGTTGCACTTTCTTCATGCCGAGCTAGGAAAGCTTTTTGTAAGCCATTATGTAAATATTTAAATTTGAAAATATTGTATCACTTCGGTTTGCTTTTTGCGTTTATGATCTGTGGAGACTTCACATTGTATGTAAGATTTTAGAACTTTAAAAAACTGAATCAGAGGCTGAAGTTTTAAGCAACTGGAATATTACTGTTTCTAGATTTATTACTTCAGGTAGATTTGGGAACTCTCATAAATCCCTGAGTCCATTTCCAATTAAAAAAACAAAACAAAACACGGGTCTGTTGTGGTTGGATTGCGTATGGCTTATTTCTCTTACTGTAGAGCAGTGATGGCAAATCTTTTAGAGACGCGTGCCCAAATTGCAACCCAAACCCACTCATTTATCACGAAGAGCCAACACCACAATTAAACCAAAGTACTGAAGTTTTAGTTCAGAAAAAAACAACTCATGCATTAACACCATTTGTCTTAAAAGAAGAAAACAAGGCCTGTGCCACAGGTTTGCCACCACTGCGAAGGATTTTAACGGCTCTGGGTAATGACAGTGAATGTTGGCTGAATGTGCCGGAGTTCTAATGCTAGTTCAGAGAATTTCAGGAGGTACTGGGTGGAGTCATGGAGGAAGTAAGCTTTATTGCAGATAATTTTGCTAAGTATTTTTTGTCAGTGTGGCGTCTAGTGTAGCCTTGGAAGTGTCTGGTCACTTGTACCCCCACAGGCTTGTGTGAAAGGTCTGGCTGACCGGAAACACTAAAGGGGCAGCTGGTCAAGAATGGAGGCTGAGGAGCAGGTTTGGAGGGAGCGTGTGAGCAGCCCATTAGCCCCTGGGTAAGAGCCACTATTCTGGTTGGAAGTGCACCTTCCCTCTGGACTTGGGGGAAGATGAGTGAGATGGGAAGCTGTTTAGATCTCATGTTTTAAAAGGAAGTAAGGCCAGAACTTCCCTAGTGCTGTGTTCATGGGAGGAATGACTTTGGAGCTCCATATAGGCACATGTAGCAGTGTCCTGGAGGGCTTCGCAGAGTGGATGGGAAGGGCTGGGCATTTTCTGTCTTTTCTCTCCCTTGGATGAGAGAGTGAGCCAGGTGTTACTGTCATTCCCTTGATCCTCTGGTAATTCTGAGGTGGCTGTCCCTATTGCTTTGCCTGTATTGCTCTTGAAGGATCGTTCGTTAAACCAAAGTTAAATTTCCATTAGAAGCGAGCATAACATCTTCTCAGTCAGTTCCTAAAAGTGCAGTATAATCCCAGAACTTTTGAGCTAACTTGAATTTTTACCTCACTCTTCATTTCCAAGATGAGACTCAAAGAAGTGAAGTGACAGACTGGGTATGAGATTCACTGGTTGCTTTTCAGTGAGTTTGAGCCCCGTCTCTGGTGGGCCTTGTGCTGCGCCCTGGGAATGTTGTTATGGCTGATCTGTGTGGTGCTCTTGCTGCTGTTCCTGGTTCCTCAAAGACAGTTCATCCACAACGTGGGACAGGTAGGCAGGAGCCAGGAGAGCGGTGCTGGCTATGTGGAGTGGGCGGTGCAGATGGGCACAGTGGGCAGCTGTGGCCCTGGTGGCAAAGGGCACTGATCGAGAGGCATGTTTAGGGAAGGGGAAGGGACATGGTGCTTATATAGTCACAGGTAGCAGCTGCTTCCAGCGCTTTGCCAATGAAGCGTTCGTGTCTGTCCAGACTGCGGTTGGAAGGAGGTGGGAGTTGCGGCAGGCATTCCTGCGACTGCAGTGACAGCTTTCCACTTCGATTCAGGGAAGTTGTGGTTCCAGGGCTCATCCCCAAGGCTGACCATGACTCCACGCTCTATTCTTGGGGTGTGTGAGGAGAATGGAGACTGAAATACAGATGAGTGTGTGTTGAGGGATATGTTGTCCCGCATCCTCCATCTCAGAGGCGCCCTTACTGGGGATCTTTCTTCTTTTTTGTCTCTTTTTTTCCTTGGTCATCCCGAGGTCCAGCAACTCTGGCAGCCCTTGTAGAATAAGAAGCAAACTTTGAGGAACTGACTTTAGTTTTCAAGGTCCCAAATGGGTGCAAAGTCAGTTGTTCTTAGAAACCATTTATACATATATATTTAAGTTTCCTGCTAGGCAAACAGCTGTACCGCTGAGCTGCATTTCCAGTCTATTTTGAGTTATTTGGAGATAGTCTTGCAAAGTTGCTCAGGCTCGCCTTGAATTAGAGATCCTCCTGCCTCAGTTTTCTGTCTCAAATGGGTGTGAGTCAGTTGTTCTTATGAGCCAGTTATACGTATATCTGTAAGTTGGTCGCCTTGCACTGAGTTACGGCACCCACTCCTTTCTTTGAGACACGTTCTCAATAAGTTGTCCTGCCTCAGCCCCCAAGAGTGCAGAAATGACAGGTGTGAATCACCGTATTTGGCTTGCTTCTGTGCCTTAGGATCTTTCTCTCTTCCCTCTCTCTAGATGTCTAGTATTTCTTTTGTACCTAGATTCTTCTTGCTTGTCTGTCAGATTGTCATTGCCTTCACTCGCAGAAAGCCTTGTCATTTTGGGAACAATATGTTAAGTTAGGAGTATTATGTTAAGATCCTAGTACTGTGGTAAGTTTAGGAGCTTGCATCTAAGCTTTTGATGAGAGTTTTATAAGTCTCAAGAGGCTCCTAGACTTCTTAAAGTTAGAGATCCTTGTGGAAGATGTTAGTTGTACTCTTCAGATAAAAGCGATTGTATGCGTGCTCTGGGGCTACAAAGCTCAGCAGTCTTCAGCAGATCATATTAGGCATTTCATCCAAGAACCTAGACATTGTATCAAGACTTGTTCACAGTGCACCGGTTAAGTTTTTCCATGGGAGATAGAGATCAGTTTTTGCTGTACAATTCTGCCACATAGGGGAAAGGGCTTCTTCAAGCTCAGGACTTTTTTGTTGTTTAGACTAGCATTGCATTTTTTAAGGGCTTTTTCTCTGAGGGGAATATGTGGTTTTTTTTTTTTTTTTTTAACTAAAGTGTTCTCTTCCTTTTGAGTTTCTGTTTTTCCCTTTTCAGTTTATCCTTCTTGGAGCAGATTGATTTTTATGAAGTGTTGGCTTTATTGTTGTCTTTGATGCATGCAGATGACATTGCCACCCCCACCCCATGACACTAGGAAAGCTGTCTCCATACTGTTGAAGCATTTGAGGCAGTTGGGAGAAGAGTGTGAGGCAAGATAAGGTGTGTGGCCTGCTGATGCCTGAGTCCTAATGCAAATAAGAAAACTGTTACGGTAACATCCAGACAGGTGAAAGTAAGGTAATAGCAAACCAACCAACTGTATGAGCTTCAGCAGTCACGGGGACAAGGGCCTGTCCTCTTCATTCTGTACTGTAGCCCCTCTTACCTTCCTTCTGTCCTTTACCCCCTTGTGATGAGGGATTTTTTCTTTAGTGTTGGGAATTGAATCCAGGGGCTTGGTGTTTCCTGCTAGGCAAGCAGCTGCACTGCTGAGCTGCATTTCCAGTTCATTTTGAGTTATTTTGAGATGGTCTTGCTAAGTTGCTCAGGCTTACCTTGAATTTGAGATCCTCCTGCCTCAGCCTCCTGAGCCTTGGAATTATAGTATGTAACACACCTTCCGGTCGTCCTGGATTATTTTAAAGTAGATTCAAGACTTCTGTTTTCAGTTTCACATGCTTCTGTATCTAATCTCTAATATAAAAACAAAATGTTCTGATTGTATTTGCTTTTGAAGCCAGTAAGTTCTTGGCCAGTTGTGCCATTTAACAACTGCTGTTTAGTGAGAGCTGAAATTCACTGTTGTAAGAGATCTGCAGGTATTTTTTCAAGTTTGGAATCTAGGGCTGTGTGCATTAGAGATAAAAGAAGGCATCTCTCAAAGCCTTTTATGGCCAGCTACTTCCCTTTTCTGTCTTTGTGAGCCTGGACGCTAGAATAAAGTGTGCAAAGACTTAGATTTCTGCTTGGCACACTTTCCATGCCAACCAGCTGGGATTCAGTCTACATACCCTGCCAGATCCTGAGATAACTATGGCATAGGCGCTTCATTTACATGACTGGTTTTGTAGCCAGTAATTTTTTCCCCATTTGCTTAAAACTATACTGAGTATTTGTGTGAATTTGAGGGAGTATATTGTCAAGAATTACAAATTTTGATTTTAAACCTGAAGATGGTTTTTAGGACGGGAAATGAATTTGGTGTTCTGAAAATTTTAAATAGGCCAGGAACTTGTGACCTGAGTTGAGATTGTCATCTGCTTATTGGATAAAGTGAGGATAAATTAATGAGGATTAGTTTTAAAATCCTGAGAGCATAGTACTATATCAGCAAGAGTTATTTGTCTTTAGATAGTGAATAAGTGTCTGTTTATGTATTTCTTTAGTGTTAGCATTATCGATAATGCACCACCACAGCCAGCTGTGAGTACATTTCTTCTATAGTCATACCTAAAGTCAACTTCTTTTTGGCCTGAGGATTTAGCTCAAGTGGTATCACACCTACTTGGGAAGTACAAGGACCTGAATTCAATCCCCAGTACTGCAAAGAAAAATAAAGTCAACTTCTTTTTAAGAATAGTAGATAAAAAACATGATTTTTTTCAGTTCCTGCTTTGTGCTAAGCCTCGCGTGTTTTTTGAGACAGGGTATTACTGTGTAGTTCAGGATAGTCTTGGACTGACTGCATAGCCCAGGCTGGCCTAGAACTCAACCACGATTCCCCCAAGAGTGCTGGGACCACACTCCGGCTTGCACTAGGTCTTTTAAGTATCTGTTGATCTCTTATCACAGCTCTATAGGCCGGTGTCCCATTATGTAGACTGTAAGACGTCATCATTGTTGGAGACTGGGATAAGTGGAAGGTCTGTGAGCCTGCCAAAGTGGTGGTTTCGTTCAGCTCTACTGTATTCTCGCCTTAGTCACATTCAAAGCTGTATAATTAAAACAACAGTCACTATATAAGATCAGTTTTCTCTTAGTATGGGAAATTACTTTGCAAAGAGAAAATTATGAATTCCTTGTCTTATATTTTTTGAGACAGGGTCTCACTATACAGTTCAGGCTGGCCTTGAACTCATTATACAGTTCAAGCTGGTCTAGAACTCATGACAATTGATTCCTCCTGCCTCAGCCTCCTGAGGGCTGAGATTACAGATGTGTGCCACCACACTCAGCTTCCTTACAATCTTTTCCTTTCTTTTTTTTTTGAGACAGGGTCTCGCAGTGTAGTTCAGGCTGGCCCTGAGCTCACTATGTGGCCCAGGCAAGCCTAGAAATCCCAGCAATCCTCCTGCCTCTGCCTCCCAAGTGCTGGGATTACAGGCATGAGCCACCATGCCCTGCATTGTGGTATGTGGTGCTGGAGATCAAACTCTGGACTTTGTGCTTGCCAGGTGGCACTTCCCAGGCAGATGCCTGACCCACTGAGCTAAACCCTAGCCAAAGCTGACATTACTTTTACAAAGAGTAAATATCTTCTATTTTAAAATTTTTTGTTATATGTAAAACGAATTCAACATACAAGTTATGAAAAAGACGTTTAAATTTTACATAAATTCAATTTATTATAAAGCAAAACTATCATAAAAGATTTCTTATAATACACTTTCTGTTTTTGGTGGTATCAGGGATCTTTTTGGGACCCTTGTGCAAGGTAAACGCAGTACCACTGAGCTTAATTCCTGGCTTATAAAAGATTTTCTGAGCAAAAGAAGAATCCTCTGCAAGATTTGTGCATTAAAAAGGTGCAAGAGTCCACTAACAAGTTTGTTCTCAGCTTTTGGTGTAATGAACAGCAGCCGTCCTTGGCTGCTGGCACATCTGCTTGAATGCTGACAACACGTGTAGGTGATACTTGCTGCTTTCCAAGACCTTTTTTCATATGTATTTTCTACTCTTAGAGCCCAATAAGTGGTAAAGTTTTCTGGTCCAATATGTTCCTTTAGGAAAGAATCTTTAACTTTTCCAGACCTCTTCAAAGGTGGTAGAGGTTGAATTTGTTCATGGGAGGCCTGAAGAAGTCTTCTTTCCAAGCTTCAGCTATGATTTTGGTGTCTGCACGCTGCCAGTTCTAGGAAAACACAGGGTGCTGTGGGGTGTGTGAGAGGCTCCTTGGCTTTGTCTGCAGGTGGGGCTGTAAAGGCAGGGTTGGCATTTAACCTGAGAAAGGTTGATGTCAAGGCTATAAGCAGCAGAGCTTGGTGACATGGGAAATGAGGACAAGGGTGACATCAGGAGTGATTCCCAAGTATGGGATGGGAGACGTGAATAGACGGTCATTTATTACCGGGACAGGACATTTTGAGGGAAAGTTAATGATTCTGGTTTTGTTGTGTATACTGGTTTGAAATGTTTGTGACATTGGTGTTTAAGAGGCAGATAAGTCTCTTAAGATGGAGCTCAGATAAATCTTGACTAGGGTTGATAAAACACACAGTTGAGTATGGCAGCTGTCCTTGGAATTAGAGGATTAGATGAAATCACTCAGGAGGTGTAAGGTGAAGACTATTAGGACTGAGTTGTGAAGAACTTTCAGTATTTCATGGGTTTAGGAATGAGAAACTAGGAAAGGAGATTAATGTACTTGTCAGCCCTCTGGGCTAAGGGTAGAACAGAGTGGATCCGAGGGTACCTAACGCAGCACCTAAGAGCAGTTTGTATGCAGTGGGAAATGTCTGTAATATGTTATCACCATGCTACAGGCAAGACCCAAAAAAATTTCATCACCTTTCAAAGTATCTGGCCGAGTGTGGGCGGCAGAGGCAGGAGGATCACCTGAATTTCAGGCCAGCCTGGGTCCCTTAGTGACTTCAAAGCCAACCTGAAATGCATAGTGAGCCCCTGTCTTGAGACAGTATCTCATGATTTCCTGTTGAATTCGGTAGTGTACACCTGTAAAACCTCTTCTACTGTAGGTTCTACTATTCTGAATTATTTCCCCTTATTTCTCAGTTCCCAAGTGGACCTGTCTTTCTCAGAAATAATCTGTTTTGTACTTTTTTTTTTTAGGTTTTTTGAGACAGGGTTTCGCTTTGTGGTTCAGGCTGGCCCTGAGCTCAGCCTCCAACTCACATCACAGCAATCCTCCTGCCTCTGCCTCCCGAGTGCTGGGATGACAGGCGTGAGCCACCACGCCCGGCACTGTGGTATGTGGTACTGGTTGCTGCTGGGCGTGAGTCTCCACATCCAGTATGGTATGTGGTTACTGGGGAATCGAACCCGGGCCCTTGCGCTTGCAAGACAGGTGCCGGAACCACTGAGCTAATTCCCTGGCCCTGTTTTGTACTTTTAAGAGAAACAAAGCAAGGGCTGGAGATGTAACGCAGAGGTAGATCATGTGCCCAGCAGGCTTGAGGCGTGGGGTTTCAGCCCCAGGACCACATTTCCCCCAAATTCTGTATCTTTTTCTTTTTTTAAATTTTTTGTTATTGTTGTTGTTTTTTTGAGACAGGGTCTCGCTTTGTAGTTCAGGCTGGCCCTCAGCTCAGCCTCAAACTCACATCACAGCAATCCTCCTGCCTCTGCCTCCCAAGTGCTGGGATTACAGACGTGAGCCACCACGCCCGGCACTGTGGTATGTGGTACTGATTGCTGCTGGGCGTGAGTCTCCACACCCAGTATGGTATGTGGTTACCGGGGATTGAACCCGGGCCCTTGCGCTTGCAAGACAGGCGCCGGAACCACTGAGCTATATCCCCGGCCCCCCCAATTCTTTATCTTAAAAAAATTGTTTTTTAATGGTCAGTTCTTGCTCGCATCGCCAGCTACTGACACCCACCCTGTTTTCTGTCCTTATGGTTTTGTCTTTCCGAAGTGTCATAGTGTAATTGTGACCATGCAGTGTGTGTGACCTTTTCAGTCTGTCTTCTTTCATTGAGTGTTTCAAGCATATGCTGTTGCAAGTGTGGATGGTCTGTTTTCCTTGCTGAACAGTACTTCATTGTATCTCCGCCCTGGTGTACCTGCCTGCTGGACACTGGGTTTGTTTCCAGTTTGCAGCATTGTGCATGCAGGTGCTAAAGCTGGCATAGTGGCACATACCTTTAATCCTAGCATTTAGGAGGCTGAGACAAGAGGATTGCCTCACTGAGTTTGAAGCCAGTTTGGGCTGCATCGTGAGGTCAAGGCCAGCCTGAACTGCTCAGTGAGACTCTTACCTCAAAAAAGAAGAAGGCAGAGCCAGGGATTTAGCTCATTGGTTCCAGCACCTGTCTCGCAAGCCCGATGACTGGGTTCTATTGTGGGGACTCACTCCCACCCGCAGTCAGTACCACATGCCACCCACAGTGCCAGGTGTGGTGGCTCACTCCTCTAATTTTAGCACTTGAGAGGCAGAGATAGGAGGATTGCTGAATTCGAGGCTTTTCAGGACCAGCCTGAACTACAGAGCGAGACCCTGTCTCAAAAAATGAAGAATGCAGGTGATATAAGCATTCACATTGACATTTTTGTGTAAATTTATATATTTTCTTTTGAATTAATACCCAGGTGGAGGGTTGTTAGTACAGAAAATATCTT
>PVIR01036159.1:0-16012 GCA_004026965.1 Petromus typicus
CTGGTAGATGGCTCCTATTATTTGTACCTGAAGTATTTCAAGTAATAGGAACAAACATGACAAAATACAACATAACAACCTAACTTTTAACATTTTAATTATACTTCAAACTTCTTACTTTGTAAGACCTTAAACAGACTTCCATGAACCTCTGATCAAAAACAGTTTTTACAAATGAATTTAATAAAGTATAAATTTAACCAAAGTTAAAAAGATTTTTCTTACACTCTAACTACTGAGCCAACCAAGCCATGTCAAGTATATTTACACAGAGATGGCTCCTTTTCAGGCCTCATAAAGAAATCAGGTAACTCGATAATTACAATACAACACGGAGCTGCTACAACACAGGATGATCTAAAATGCTACTCCAAAGTCAGCTGAGACAGGATTCAAGACTATGAACTTCGCATATTCTGTTCTGATTTTAAATAAGTGTCATTGCTATACAACATTTACCAATATTTTCTCTATACCAAAGGATAAATATATATTTTCAATTTTAAAGCCAAATGCAAATATTCACATACATTTATAATCTCTTATATATTTTCATTATTAGTTTCCAGAATAACAGGTATTTCAAAGCTACTTAGTCGTGATGATTTTAAGAAACATAACGTAGACTGGGTTTTTAAAATTACAACCAAGTAAAGATTACAAACCACAAAAACAACAACAAAAAAACACATTTAAAGAACAAAGATCACACAATATATTACTGTTCCTTAGTTTCTGAGCTCTTTAGTTTTATAAAGTAAAATGCATCCAAAGGTAAGTTCAATTAAACTTATAAAAGTGTGCTTTATAACTATGAACTTCTTTAGAATAAAATGATACTTCTTACCTTCTGGAGTTGGAATGCACCCCAAGAAAATGAAAGGAAGAAGAAAAAAAGTTTTTAATTTCTCTTTACAAAATTACAAGGCCAAAAAATAAAATGTCCCTTGCCCTCCCATCAATATTTTTTTTTAATTATCTTTATTGGTACATTAAATATACACATCATGCTTGCACTCCATAATGGGGATTTGTACCAGTATAAGACACAACTTAATTCTCATTTTTTCCCATAGCCCCACCCACCCTACCACCCCCCCATATATATAAAATTTGTTTCCTTACTTTTTTGTTACAATCCCTCCCATCAATATTTGCAACAGTTCAAATTAGCACCACCACCACCCACTTTGCTACATAAAACATTAATTTTTCCTTTAAAATTACAAAGTAACTAAAAATATCAGTCTAAAACTATGCAATTAAATTCAGCTCAAGTCTACACCACTACAGCTATAGCACTTTAACTGTGTGGCAGAATAAAACTATTAGAGCAATCTAAAATTAAATATGGGTACAATGAGTATTTTCCACTTTTAATATTCTTCCCATGCGTTTCAATTTCCAGGAGCCATCATAAAGCCATCAGCTATGGACTCTAAAGTTTAGTAGCTTCCTCTGATCCACAATGGAACTTACTGTGTATGCAAATAACAGATAATATTTTTTTCTGTCAATATCCAAATTACTTTGGTTTTTTTGTTTGATATTTGTTTTCAGTATTAATCCATTTCAAAATTTTGATCTTTAAAGGCAGACTGCAACTAGGTTTTAAAAAATGCAAATCACAAATACTATTCAAGGTAAGTATAATATCAATTTACTTTTAAAAATGCTATTCATTCGGTCAGGGATTTAAGTTCAGTACCATTGCGCTTGCCTCACAAGCACAATGTCCTGAGTTCGACCCCTGGTAATCCCCCCAAATTCTTATTTAAATTGAACTCTTTCTAATGAAATCACTTTAAGACAATTCAGTTTGGCAAAGAGCCAAGTAATCTACTCCACAGTGATAATGATTTCTGATAAAAAGTAATGAGAGCATTGGCTTTACTTCCTTTGCTATATTTTCATGTCCATAAGGACAGGCAAGAGAAAAATGAAGTGCCTTCATTAGGTTTTGGTAGTTGTGATAGCTAAAACAGGTCATTTTAAATAACATGTGAGGGCCAAGAATTTAGTTCAGTGGTTCCAGTATCTGCCTGACAGGCAGAGTCCCGAGTTCAATCCCTGGTACCACATTATCACAATGTTACATGTGGTGGCTCATGCCTGTAATCCCATAATTTGGGGAGGGTGGGTTTAGGAGGATCACTGTGAGTAGGCGGCTAGTCTGCATTATATAGTGAGTTCAGAGCCAGCCCAAACTACAAAGCGAGTAGCTGTCTCAAATAAAATCACTAAAAGGGGCGGGGGATTTAGCTCAGTGGTGCTGGTGACAGTCTTGCAAGCGCAAGGACTTGGGTTCGATCCCGGTAACCACATACAACGATGATGGGCATGGTGACTCTGGCTGACAATCAAACAGTACCACATACCACAGTGCCAAGCATGGTGGCTCACGCCTGTAATCCCAGCACTTGAGAGGCACAGGCAGGAGGATTGTTGAGTTTGAGGCTTGCCTGTGCTACATAGTGAGCTCAGAACACTATGAACTACAAAAGTGAGACCCTGTCTAAAAAAATAATAATAATAAATAAAAACCACTAAAAAATAAATAACATGAAAGAGATTATGTGGTTCATAAATAAATGTATTAGTACAAATCAGATATGAGATAAAGGCAATAATTCCATCTGATCATTGAGCGTGTCTCTGATGGACACTTTCCAAATTCTTTATAAGCCTATTTCTAAAGAAGCATGTTATACTTTGGCTAGGACAGATGACTAAGAAAAACTTAACCAGACAATAATTTTGAGCTCTACAAAAGAACAATACATAAAGATCTATTTAAACACTATTTTAAAAAAAATATAAATATATGTTTTTTCCAACATGTAATGACTAATTATTAGACAACAAATAATGCCATTATATGTCAACAAATAAAATTTGATTTGAAAAATTAGAAAGCAAACATTAATCAGAAAGGTTGGAGGAACTGTGAATGTAAAAGCAGTATGTTTTGTTTATTTTTTTAATTGAATTCTTTTTTTTTTTTTTTTTTTTTTGAGACAGGGTCTCACTTTGTAGTTCAGGCTGGCCCTGAGCTCACTTTGCAGTCCAGGCTAGCCTCGAACTCACAGCAATCTTCCTGCCTCTGCCCGAGTGCTGGGATTACAGGCATGAGCCATCATGCCCAACACTGTGGTCTGCAATACTAATTGCCTGTGGGGGAGTCACCACGCCTGGCGTTATTGTGTGTGGTTACTGGGGATTGAACTAGGGACCTTGCACTTACTTGCAAGGCAGGGACCCGAACCACTGAGCTAAATCCCTGGCCCCTAAATTGAATTTTTTGCTGGCACATTTTAAATACACATCACGATCACACTCAACATTGGGAATTTATACCAGTATATAACGTGAGTTGATTCTCATTTTTACCCATTTTCCCTACGCACTCTACTACTCCTTCATCCCCTATATACATACGCTTTCTTTTTTTTTTTTTAGGTTTTTTGAGACAGGGTCTCGCTTTGTGGTTCAGGCTGGCCCTGAGCTCAGCCTCCAACTCACATCACAGCAATCCTCCTGCCTCTGCCTCCCGAGTGCTGGGATTACAGGCGTGAGCCACCACACCCGGCACTGGTATGGGGTACTGGTTGCTGCTGGGGTAAGTCTCCACGCCCAGTATTGTTATGTGGTTACCGGGGATCGAACCCGGGTCCTTTCGCTTGCAAGACAGGCACCAGAACCACTGAGCTATATCCCCAGCCCACATACACTTTCTTTTTGATATGTTTTCTTTCTTGTCATTACTTTCCCCATCCCTTTCCCTTTGAAAATTTTCTATTTCACAATATTTATCATACATTCTAGAACTCATTTACATCATCAGATTCTCATACCAGAGAAAAGATATGTTATTTACATATCTGTGACCTATTTCACATACGAATATGTCCAAAAGCAGTACAGTATGTTGAAAGAACTCCAGAAATGAGATGAAAAATAAACTGTAAAGCCTTTTCCAATGATATTTTCAAGCTGTGCCATTCTACAATTGAAATAATGCAACTGATGGAAAGGCAAGGGGCAAGAAAATGAAGGATGCAACACAGATTACCCATTTTGGAATATTGTCAATCATATGTATAATGATAGAAGATAATGTTCCTGGCAAGGAAACCGTATGCAAGACATCCACTTGTCCTCTCATTTGCCAATATTTCTATATAACTACCACTTAGCTCTCTTTGTCATTATTTTATAAAGAACTACTGTTTTAAATATTCCATGACTTGTTTCAGAGGTGGAAAGTAAGTAAGCAGCAAACTAACTCAGAAGCTAGGCAGATGTGTGATATTCACTAGCAGCTAACTTACCCATACATAGCTTAGTTTGAAAGATTCAAATTCATGCCATATCAAAAATAATTACATAAAATGATCTTTGAAATCACTTATGAATACTCTAGAGCCAGGTGTGGTGGTGCATGCCTATAATCCTAGCACTTGAGAGGCAGAGGCAAGAGAATCGCCCTGAGTTCAAGACTAGCCTGAGCTACATAGTGAGATCTTTTCTGAAAAAAAAAAAAAAAGTCTAATTCAAAAAGTAAACAATTTACTGGGCATGATGACACACACGTGAAAACCCAGCACCCAGGAGGGTGAGGCTTGGGGATCAAAGGCGGAACCCAACCTGAGCTACATAGCAAGAATTCAAAGCCAGCCTGAGCTACACAGTGAAACCCCTAAGGTGGGTGAATGTGCATGCCCTCTCAAGTCACAAATGATAAATTCTTTTTTTTTTTTTAGGTTTTTTTAGGTTTTTTGAGACAGGGTCTCGCTTTGTGGTTCAGGCTGGCCCTGAGCTCAGCCTCAAACTCACATCACAATCCTCCTGCCTCTGCCTCCCGAGTGCTGGGATTACAGGTGTGAGCCACCACACCCGGCACTGTGGTATGTGGTACTGGTTGCTGCTGGGGTGAGTCTCCACACCCAGTATTGTTATGTGGTTACCAGGGAATCGAACCCGGGTCCTTGCACTTGCAAGACAGGCGCCGGAACCACTGAGCTAACTCCCCGGCCCCCGATAAATTCTTACTCAAAGAATATTGTTGTAGTTTTACTTCTATTCATAAATGTAAAAACAATAATATTATCTCAGAAACTGAATACCAGTCTCCCCTAAAAACTCTATTAGCACATATAAAGTAATTAAAATAATACTATATAAGGACCGGGGATTTAGCTCAGTGGCTCTGGCACCTGTCTTGCAAGTACAAGGGCCTGGGTTTGATCCCCGGAAACCATATACAATACTGGGCATAGAGACTCACACCCACCAAGCAATCAGTTCTACATACCACAGTGCCAGGCATGGTGGCTCAGGCCTGTAATCCCAGCACTAAGGAGGCAGAGGCAGGAGGATTGCTGTGATGTGAGTTTGTGGCTGAGCTCAGGGCCAGCCTGAACTACAAAGTGAGACCCTGTCTCAAAAAAAAAAAAGACATGCAAGGTATGGTGGCACACGCTTGCCATCCAAGCACTTGGGACACTGAGACAGGAGGATCACTGTGAGTTTGAGACCAGTAAGGACTACACAGTGAGTTCAAGGCCAGCCTGAACTACATCGCAAGACCCTCCCCCTCCCACCAAAAACGGGTAATAATACTACACAGGTAGTATAATGAACAAAACAGGTTTAAGAAAAGTCGTATGGGGGGAAAAGCAAGAAGGCAATAACTGTTTTGGAAAGAAGGCTACTTACTGTGGCAGAAACATATCTGTAAACATTAATGGTAGCCACAAACATGTTGTACATCCATGTTACAGACAGAAGTAATAGTGAGAACAGTAAGCTTCAAAGAACACAGATGCACTTGTCTGATACACTGGTGTGTGTGTTGTCAGCAGTGTGCATTCTGAATGGATATGTTCAGTTGTTCTATTTTTTTTATTAAACCAGAATGTCCAAGTTGCACAGAAATAACCTCTAAATTTGTATCTGTTAAGTACATACTGTAATGTCCAAGCAAGAAAATGCCTGTGTGTCTTACTTCAAAAGAGCATATACAGTGGAGGGACTATAATCCATGCAGAGGATGCATATTTCTATTTTAGTATGGAATGTCCCCAAACTAAAACTTTACATATTAAAAAAGTATTTTTCTACTTATCTTATAAACCTACATTTTTAAGAAATGTGCAAAGATATTTTCACAAAATGAAATGTTTTCTCAGAGCCCGTGACTTACCAGGAATTATTTGCTCTTTAAAAATAGATACCTTCTCTACCACTATAGATGACTACTGCCTTTCAAATGCTATCCTGGCATTTATTTTTAAAAAAAAATTAAAAAAACTATTTCCCACCCTTGAGTATTTTTCATTTTAAGTGAAAAAAGGCAAATCACAAAAGATTACATACTGTATGATTGCATTTTTATGAAATATCTGAAGTAGGCAAATCTACACAGAGATAGCAAGTCAATTTGTGGGACTGGTGGCTGAGAATGGGAACAAGTTTAGGGCTTCTTTTTTAGGGAATACACTAAAATCTACTTAACTGCATATTTTAAAATTGTGGCCTTCATGGTTTTTGAGTTGTATATTAATTTTTAAAAAGCAATTAACAATCAAGATGTGTCATATACTGATACAAACACTCAATGTTCAATGTGATCATAATGTATATATAAAATGTATCAATAAAATCAATTTAAAATTTTTTTTTAATTTAAAAAAAAAAAAAGCAATTACCAGGACCAGAGACATAGGCTCAGTGGTTCTGTGCCAGCCTGGCAAGTACAAGGTTATTAATATGATCCCTAGTATGGGGGGGGTTACTCAAAACCGTGAAAATTTTCAACGCTGGGACACAAGAATAGTTAAAATCCAATTCACAGGTGGTCTGGCCTTCATTGCCTTCTGTATGGCAATTAATCACTAGGCCTAACAAGAACAGCTGGATAGCAACAATGCGACGCAGAGTAAGGGCTTGGTCACTTGGTATCAGCAGACTTGTGGAAGAACTGAGACTAGAAACTAAAACAGGCCATAGAGGCAATCAATCACGCATTCATGATGGAACCCCAATAAAAACTCCAGAGAAGGGCCGGGGATATAGCTCAGTGGTTCCAGCGCCTGTCCTGCAAGTGCAAGGCCCCAGGTTCGATCCCCAGTAACCACATACCATACTGGGTGTGGAGACTCACCCCAGCAGCAACCAGTACCACATACCACAATGCCTGGCGTGGTGGCTCACGCCTGTGATCCCAGCACTCGAGAGGCCGAGGCAGGAGGATTGCTGTGATGTGAGTTGGAGGCTGAGCTCAGGGCCAGCCTGAACCACAAAGCGAGACCCTGTCTCAAAAAACCTTAAAAAAAATACTCCAGAGAAGAAGGACTAGATGAGCTTTAGAGACTGAATGTTCTACGCACAGTGCTGCACACCAATATTTATAAGCAACCTTGCCTTAAATCCATCCAGTGTTTGGAATTTCACCTTGACTCTACCCTGTGTCTCCTCCCTTGGCTGATTTTGATCTATCCTCCTCCTGCACCCCTCCCATAAAGGTGAGCATATTGAGTTTCAGTGAGTTACATGAGTCATCTGAAGCAAATTATCAAACTTTAGAGGCTTAAAATATGTAGCTGATCTGCTAGGTCATGTGGACTGCTTGCTCTATCTTCTCAGTTAATTTTTAAACTTGCTGAATGAGTTTTCTAGTTTTTTTCTCACCTTCTAAAAGTAAAGAACATATCCTTACCCAAAGAAAAAGTCGTGACTTTCTTTGACTTTTGGAAGTAATCACTAGGTAGGCACTAGGCAGGGAACATCACGCAGGCAACAGGTAAAATTCAGGAAGCCCTTTCTACTCAAAAGACAAGAAAAAAAATAGCCCTAATGATAGGAAGATATCAGGGACACTAGGAAGAAAACTAGAAAAAATAATCTCTTAATACCTGATCTAGGTTGAGCTCATCCTCAGCTATGCATTTTTTTTTTTTTTTTTTTTGAGACAGGGTGTTGGCTTTGTAGTTCAGGCTGGCCCTGAGCTCAGCCTCCAACTCACATCACAGCAATCCTCCTGCCTCTGCCTCCTGAGTGCTGGGATTACAGGCGTGAGCCACCACGCCCAGCACTGTGGTATGTGGTACACTGGTACTGTTTGCTGCTGGGCGTGAGTCTCCACACCTAGTATTGTATATGGTTTCTGGAATGAACCCAGGTCCTTGCACTTACAAGGCTCCCAGCTATGCATATTTAAAACACATTGAAGGCTTTAAAAATGGAGCAGTGCTGGGGCCTATACTTATCCTGAGGAGCACGTGCAAAGCATAGGCTCTTGACAGCAGTGCTGATTCTTTGGGAACTACGCCAACATCTTGCAGAAGGTGAAAAAAAAATGTCACCTCAAGCCAGCTGTGTTGACTGCTAATATAAACAAGTAATGAGTAAAAGAGATGGGAGGCAAGAGAAGGGGAGGACAGAGAAAAGGAAAAGAAATGCTAAGAACAATAATGAAACACCTAGAATACAATTTTATATTTTTCAATATGTGATGATGCAGAAAAACAGGAGGCACCCTCAAAAGAAAAGACAATCAACATTTAAAATCATGAGATTACCCACATGCTAGAATTATCAGACAAATTCACAAACTAGGAATATAGTTCAATGGAAAAGCAGTTGCCTAGGATAAACAAGGCCCTGAGTTAGATTCTCAAGATTAAAAAATCAACAAAAATAACTTCCCTAGCATGCATGTTGTGACCCTCAAGGAAAAAACCACACATAATGAAAACTTTACAATTAAAAGATATGATAGGGAAATGATAAAGAAAATAATCAAGTGAATGTGATGACAGAAATTTAAACTACCAATCATTTTAGACTGAATAAAGATTGAAGAAAGAATAACACAAACATTAATAAAAAGTGGTTCTATTAATACAGCATTAGACAAAGTAGACTTCAAAACAAAGAATATTACCAGGGACAAAAAATGGTCATTACATAATGCTAATAATACACACCTGCCAACAAATATTCAAAGTACATAAAGGAAAATTAAAAGTACTAAAAGAATAATAAATAAGCATGTAATAATTATACATGGAGATTTAATAATCAAAAACAAGTACACAGAAAAAAATAAGGATACAGAAAACCTAAGTATTTTTCTTTTTTTCACTGTTTGAATTCAAGGACTCAAACATGCCAGGCAAGCATTCTACCACTCAGTTATATCCCCAGCCCTGAACATTATTAACCACTGATCTAAATGGAATTTACAGAATACCTCCAAACAGCAGAAAAGATCTGCACATATATATTCTTTAAGCAAGCATGGAATATTCATATATACCAAATAGACTAAACTGAATCATAAAACACCATACATATATATGCAGTATATGCAGAGAGAGTGTGTCAGTGAGAGTGAGAAAGAGAGAGAGAGAAAGAGAGAGAGAGATATAAAACAGAAACAAATATATGGTGACAAAACAAAGAATAATCACTGAACTAAGGAACCCATACTATGTAGGGCACCTGCTTCATATGAACAATGTTCTAGGTTCAAGACCCAGTATGAAGAAGAAAAAAAAAAAAAATCAACGAAATTGACAAGTCTCTAGGAAGACTGACAGAGGAGAGAAAACACAAACCACCAATATCAGAGCTGAGTTTGGTGGACATGGTGGCATATGATTACAACCCCAGCACTTTGGAGGCTGAGGAAAGAGGATGGCCTTGAGTTCGAGGCCAGCCTGGGATACACAGTGAGTTTGAGGACACTTATCTTGCCAGACATGGCAAGATCCTGTCTCAAAAAGACAAAAACAAAAGTGCATAATATACCCATATCAGGGCTGCAACAGAAGTGTCACAGCAGATACTCATAACCATTAAATAATAAAGAAATAGCACAAAAAAATTTACATTAATTCCAAACTTAGAAGTAATGGACCAATTCCTTAGAACTTCAAAGTATTAAAATTCAAACAAGGGGCCAGGGACTTAGCTCAGTGGTCCTGGTGCCTGTCTTGCAAGCCTAAGGGCCCGGGTTTGATTCCCGGTAACCACATACCATACTGGGTGTGGAGACTCACGCCCAGCAGCAACCAGTACCACATACCACAGTGCCGGGCATGGTGGCTCACGCCTGTAACCCCAGCACTCGGGAGGCAGAGGCAGGAGATTGCTGTGATGTGAGTTTGAGGCTGAGCTCAGGGCCAGCCTGAACTACAAAGCGAGACCCTGTCTCAAAAAAATAAAAAATAAATAAAATTCAAACAAGAAGAAACAATCTACGCTGTCCTAGATCCTAACACAGACTGTAATCCCAGCATGCCAAAAGGCAGATGGAGAAAGATTACAAATTCAAGCCCAGTCTGGGGAACTTAGACTTGAGTCCCTGCCTCAAAAAAATCAAAGTAAAAAGGACTGGGTGTGTAGCTCAGCTCGAAGGCCCTGGGTTCAGTCCCCAGTGCTTCAAGGAAACAAATGAGACAGACAGAGATGGGAAAAGTGATATTTGTAATTAAAAGTCTCCTAAAAAAGAAATCTCTGGCCCAGATGGCATCCACTAAAAATCTGCTAAAAATCTGAAGAACAACAATTTTACACAATACATTCCACAAAACAGAAAACAAGGGAACATCTGTGAATTTATTTTTATGAGATCTGATAATAAAACCAGACAGGAAATACAACATTATAGAATGATAAAAAACACCCTCAACAATTTATCAGCAAACTCCATGCAACAATGCATAGAAAGAGCTGTGTACTCTCCTAACACAAGAAAGGTTAATTATAGAAGTAAAAAGCTGGCTTGGCATTAAAAAATAAATAAATAAATAAAAATCAATGCAACTTGCCAAGCCAAGAAGCTATATAAGAAAAATCATAAAATTTTATAAATTCAGCAGTTAATAAAACCTAACACCCATTTACAACAAAAGACTCTCAGCTAACTTGTAATAGATGCTGTACATAGAATTACATACTCTGTCTCCTGCAAAATACATCCTAATTCCCAATTCTTATGAAATGAATGTGACCTTGTTTGGAAATAAGTTTCTTTACAGATGGAATCATATTAAAGATCAAGGTCAGATGGAATTAGAGTAAATGACTGGCAAATGATGCAAATGTGGGCACAGACTCACAGGCAAAATGCCATGTAAAGATAAAGACTGGAGTGACACTTCCACAAGCAAGGAAATCCAGGGCCTTAGCACCCAACACAGAAGCTAGGAGAGAAACAGGGAATAGATTCTCCCTCAGAGTCCTGACAAGAAATCCAACCCTGCCATTGTTTTATTTCAAATGTCTAGCCCTCAGAATTGTGAGAATAAGTATTCAGGAGTCTAAGGCAAGAGAATCACAAGTGTAAGGCCAAGTTGGGGAACTTAGCAAAATGAGGTCTAAAAATAAAATTCTCAAAAGGCGAGGGATATATCATATACATATGTAGCTCAATGGTACAGCACCTGCCTAGCATGCATCAGGGGCCTGGTTCTGTCTACAGCACCAGCTGCAACAAACAAAAACATTTGTGAGAATAAATTTCTGCTGTTTAAAGTCACTTCAAATTGTGTTACTTGGTTACAATAGCCGAAGTAAAGTAAGAAGAAAATTTCTCTACCTTAATAAACAGAATCTACAAAAATCTCATATTCAAAGTTAAAAATATTTCTTAATCAAATTCTAACTTCAACCAAAAGAATATAAACCAGGATAGAACTAGAAAAAAAAGATTCTAATCTGGAGGTACTTGGAGGTAAGCAACACTGACTCCATCCACAATCATAAAGTTAGGGTAAGACGTTTCTAAAATAATCTCAATTACCGGGCCCAGCAGTTAGCTCAGTGGCTCCAGCGCCTGTCTTGCAAGCTCAAGGACCCGGGTTCGATTCCCCGGTAACCACATACATTGCCAGGTGTGGTGACTCACGCCCTCCAGCAATCAGTACCACACACCACAGTGCCGGGCGTGGTGGCTCACCCCTGTAATCCCAGCACTCGGGAGGCAGAGGCAGGAGATTGCTGTGATGTGAGTTGGAGGTTGAGCTCAGGGCCAGCCTGAACTACAAAGCGAGACCCTGTCTCAAAAAAAACCTTAAAAAAAAATCTCAATTACCAAACCAAATTGATGGAGGCAGAGGAAAAAACTGACACCTATGGGAAACTGAAAACTGTATTTAAAAAGGATGAGCATCAAGGTATAAAAAAGACTGTAATTGGATACAAAATGATACAAAATTGTGAAGGGGCAATTGAGGGCCTTCTCCTTCCTCTATTTCAAAACTGTTATGTTTTACAGTTAGAAATAAACACTTGATTTAAATGTTTTAATGTTCCCCTCTAAGGCCACATGTTTCTAATTAACTCAGTAAGCTACAAAAATGGACAAAACTGCACTTAAATTGGAGAGGTTATCAGCAAAGGAAAAAAAGTCTAAGACCAGGGATTTAGCTCAGTGGTTCCGGCGCCTGCCTTGCAAGAGCAAGGGCCCAAGTTCGATCCTCGGTAACCCATACAACAATGTCAGGCGTGATGATTCACATCAGTACCACACACCCAATGCTGAGCATGGTGGGTCACGCCTGTAAACCCAGCACTCAGGAAGCAGAGGCAGAAGGATTGCTATGAGTTCGAAGCTGAGCTCAGGGCCAGCCTGAACTACAAAGCGAGACTCTGTCTCAAAAAAACAAAACAAAACAAAAAAAACCCAACAACAAAAAAGCCTAAAGAGGAAAGGAAGGGATGCTTAAAGTGTTAGAGTTAAGAGAGGCAAGGGCTAAAATTCTAATGGATTTGAAAAAGTGCAAGTCTCACAGATGACTCAGAAAGAAGTGCTTTGTGGTTGTATAATACCTCACCACAACAATAGAGTTTAACTAAGAAGAGAGACTTGTCACAAAACCAGAGGTACTTTTGATGACTGTGAATCTTTTAAAAAAGAAAGGAGAAAAAATCCTTATAACCCTAGGGCCAAGGACGTAGCTCAGCTGCCAGGCAAGCAAAAGGTCCTGAGTTCAATTTCCAGTACTCAAAAACCAAACAAGTAAACCAAAAAAACCCACAACCCTGCTTTTTCCTTCTTTTACTTAATTTATTTTCTTATGTACTATTCTTGCATGCTCACTGGAAATGATAATGGACCATTTAGTGTTCTAAGCCCCTTCTATGTTAGAGTTAGATGATACAACTGACACTTAGACCAATAGGATTAATAGAAACTTATCAGAGACCAGAGGAGAACTTAGGTCTAATTACCTCCTCTGTGAGCACAGGGAGAAACGCTACACTTAAGGCTGATTGCATATTGCAAGTTCAAGGGAAAACATAGGACAGCTGAGACTGTTTACCAAAGTATGTACTAATGAATACTGGAGAGCAGGTGAACCTTGAGTTACTCTGATTGCTTGTGCCAGCTGGATGGGTTGGGGGGTGAGGGGGGTGGGGGGTGTTCCTCTGCCTACCAAGAGTAAGAGTCCCCTGGCTGTCCCGACATTTAACTGACCCCATGTCTCTTTGTTATCTGTTCTCCTTTGACTCAAGTTAGGAAAAACAAGGTATAGGTTCTAGGTCCTGGAACAAGGCTGGCCAGGTACAAGTGGCACCCAAAGTGGGGCTTAGGACCTGGTCTCAGCTATAGAATTTGTTTTCTATATACCAGGTTTTCCAGTGTATGTGCCTGGTATGTTATCAAAAATCTAATATAAAAAGAAATGAGTGCTCATTCCTCTTCCTTATGACTTTCTGTATAAAGGATTACAGACTATTGTACTTGCATTTCTTTGTCAGAGTGACAAAAATGCTGCCATTTTCTCCTACAACTTTCACAAACTGGTATGTGATATTGTGTTTCAATTAATTCTAATCAGATAAGTCTAATTCAAATTAAATTTCATTAATGTCACAAATAACGATTTTTAAGTAATATACTTTTAAAAGCTAATTTTTCAAATGTACTTTAATTTTTAACTTATACAGGTTTACACCCAATGTTCCAGAATATGGAATATAAAATGAAACATCCTGACTTATATTTCACTTTTTCATACCAATGAAACAAACTTTATATCCAACTTACTGATGTCTAGCCATAAGTAAAAACAAAAATATTTTAGTTGCTTTAGTAAAGTCTCAATTTTTAAAAATCTCAATTAGAATTGAGAATCTTTAATCATGTTAAAGAAAATGAAAATTAAAACCTAGAACATGTAATAGCTATTTATCAAGAAATACACTACTGGGCCGGTGATGCAGCTCACTGGCACAGCACCTGCCTGGAGAGTGCAGGGTCCTGAGTTCTATCCCCAGGATACCCCTCAAAAAAATAAAAAATAAAAAAAGAAGGAAATACAAACTTGTTTATTTACAAATAATGTGTGCATAGCTGTTTCTCAGTGGGAACACTGCTGGCATCGAAGTGAATAATGCATTGTGGAGAACTATCTAGCACAATGTAAGACATTTAGCAGCCTCTTTGTTTCCTGCCACTAAAATTTCAGTGTGCTCTATTCCCCCATCACTCCGACCACCAAAAACAGCACTCCTCCAAACTGTGACCTCCCTTCCTCTGCCCAGTGTCACCCTTAGGAGCAGTTTCAAAACACCAGAATCTTCCTGTGTCAATGAAAAGCTCTGTAATGTAAACTGCCAAATTTCTGCCTTGAAATACAAAGCAAATTTAATATAATTTTAACATGTCTTAATGACTCAGGGTCTTGATTATGAAGTAACCATTATGTGCTATCATAACATAGTATCTCAGGAACTGAAGAGTATATATCTCTGATCTTGTATTCATTGATCCAGTCATTATATTTGGACATAATAAGACCTGTCTGGGCTGGTATCAAACTCATAGACTCAATAGAACCCCCTGCTTCAGCCTCCCCAAGTATTTGGAACTACAGGCATATGTATCTTGCTAAGACCTTTATTTGATGATCATACTACTTTATCTTTTTATTCTTCTTAGCAAATACAATGTTATCTCTTCCTAGACTACCTAACTCTAGCATCTTACCTGGATAACAGTAACTTTATATGCTAATGACCAAAAAAGCAAAGCACATAAATAAATGCATTTTGGTCATTAACATAATAAATCAAAAGCCTAAAGCGATAGATGAAGGCTTACAGATGGCTCCAGGCCTTCCTATGAACTCATGTGCATGGGCTTGGAGATAGCTACTTTCCTTCTAAGAAATTTTTTGATCTTTTCTTATTTTATAGCTGTGCTGTGACTTAAAAATTCTAGCAATCTGACAGCTGAATAAATCAGAAATTAATAAAGCACTTATTACTAAATAATCAAGTTTTACCATGTACTACAATATACTCTAGGGAAAGGTACTGTACTTGTTACTAATAATATTTAAATAACTCACCTGATTTCTTTTAGTCCTTCCCTCTGGATAACTTGAAGAATTTCTTTATGACTCATGGGTGTATTGGGGTATTTTTCTAAGACCTAAGAAACAAGTATATGACAATAAATTATTTCTTTTTAAGTTCTTATGTAAGTAATTAAGCTCTACTTATTGTCTTAAAATTACATCCCAAACACACTACATATAATTTTCATTGCAGAACTTCTCTCCCTCAATCACAAATAGTAAATGAAATTCTGAAGCACAAATGGATCAAAAAGCTAAAATAATTAAATTAACAATTAATGATATGAAATTGTTTGCATTCTGCTTCTGCCCATATTTCACATCCCTACCTCTGACCTATTGCCAAGATCTTAAGATTATCCATGTTTACATTATTCATTTTTACACTTCTAGAACTGCCTGGATTTGCAATTAATTCTTTTTTTTTTTTTTTAGATTTTTTGAGACAGGGTCTCGCTTTGTGGTTCAGGCTGGCCCTGAGCTCAGCCTCAAACTCACATCACAGCAATCCTCCTGCCTCTGCCTCCCGAGTGCTGGGATTACAGGCGTGAGCCACCACGCCCAGCGCTGTGGTATGTGGTACTGGTTGCTGCTGGGTGTGGGTCTCCACACCCAGTATTGTTATGTGGTTACCG
>PVIR01036160.1:0-15968 GCA_004026965.1 Petromus typicus
GACCGTGCACGCTGAGTGAGCTCCCTTCTCCCTATTCCTGGGCTGAAGAGAATAAGAAGTTTCCCAGCTTCTCTGGCTATGTGTTTTTTAATGCCAATTACCCTCTGTCTCCCCAGATCAGCAAGTGGGCAGGAGAGAAGGAGTACATCTCTCATCTGCACTTCAGACAGTCACATACAGCAGGGAGGCATAAGCAAAGTGTCTAGTACACAGCAGAGAAAGTTTTTCCAAGATCAGAAAGTTGCCTCTAGGGCAAAGGCCGTACAGACACAGACATGGACACACACAGTCACACAGGCGAGCAGGAGCGGTCCTAGGTTCCGGGTGTTAGTCCTTCACTGGGCCCCAGAGTGAGCCTCGTAGAAGCCGGGCCCTCTCTTCAGTGTCCTAGTTCAAGGTGAAGGCGAAAAGAGCTTCCTTTTCAGGCGTGGTTGGTTCTGACCTCAAGGGCAGGGAGCAGGTGGGGTCACACATCCGTTTCATTTCTCTGCCTTTGGTTTGGCATTAATCTCTATTTTTTCTTTCAAGTTGGAAGTAACTTCTCCAGGATTTGTTTGTAAACTGGGGATGACGCTTGTCTATGAAAATCAAATGAACAGATGCTTCCAAAACTGTAGCGTGTGAGGCAAATGAAAAGCCTTCTTGCTCTTTCTCCCATTGTTATTCTGTCAGTGCACCAGGTGAAAGAACCCTTCTGTCTGCCTGCCAGCCCTGCTCCCCACCCTCAGATATGCACACACACACATCTCTGCTCCACCGAAGTGGCAACCAGGCAGTTTCCCTGCTGTGAGCACACGCGCCCAGGCCCCCAGGCAGCCTGTGGAGGCCGGCTTCGGTGCCGGGGTTCTGGGGTGCGCGGCCTGCGGTTGCTCTGTTCCTCCACCTTAGGCTCTGGCCCTGACTCTCAGAGTTGAAATAGCTCACCCAGTCCCTTTGCAGGCTCGAGTGAGCATGTGCCCCACAGGAGAGCAGGGAGTTAGGCAGAACCAGGCTGAGCCTTCTCATCTTTCTCTGGAATGAATCAGTGTGTTGCTACAGCTCTTCTTCAGCTTTGCAATCTCCCCTGGAGAGCGAAAGTGAGCAGCTGGCAACGCACCTCCCCACCACGAGATGTTCAGGAGGCAGATGAGGGGCCCTACTGCACCCTGGGGCTGGCGGGTCTCCTCTAACCAAAGGCCCTGACTCAGGGGTAAGGAGTTTTCAGGCTTCTCTTTTGGGTACAGTCAAGAACTGGTTCTCACTACTTGCTGACACCCACAAATGGAGCTGTGACATTCTGGAGCCATGTATAGGATTTGGTTAGTAGGCAGCTCAAAGGCCCACCTGTCCCAGTCCTCTGCCAGCCTGCCCCTCCTGTTACCCAGGACACCGTAGGTCACAGCCATGTAGCTCTGATCATGAGCTTGCCTGGCAGGCGCCGCGCTTGCTGGGCTGGGAAGGCTCACCTTCCCCCTTAAGGGGAGCGTCTCTTTCAGTGTGTGGCCTATTGAAGCAGCGATGGAAGCAGATCCCCCTACATTTGGTGCTGATTTACATTCCCCAGGGAACATTGGGAAGAAATCAACCCCTTGTAAAAAGAACTAAGAGTTTATGCATGAAAAAGCTTATGAAAGGAAGTCCCCAGGTGGAAAGAGATTAGCAGCCAGAGCTGACTCCAACCAAAGCAGAACCCATCAGTGCTGTGCTGCACTTGGTTTGGGGAACTGGGGGGGGGGCGCAGAGAGAACAAAACTTAGGGCATCTCCTTCCAGATGCTCCCCCAGCCCCCTCTCCCCTATGTATGAACCTTACTCTGTTCCCAGCAAGAAACCTGCCACCTCTTCTAGGTGGCCTTCTGGGGCCACACTGCCTTCCTGAGCTCTTCTGGCCCAGGCCCAGATATTTCCCCTGTCCAAAAGACAATCAAGATAAGACAAGAGGGGCTTGAAAGCTCTCCAGCAACTTTATCATCCTCCCTCAAGTGTGAATAAAATTGGAAAGAAAGCATAAAAGCCTGGACACTGTGGGCTGTGATGCCCAGCAGCGTCCCCCATGGCTTACAGGCTCTGTCCCCCTCCTAACACCATGTGGCAGGAAGGATCAACTTCCCAGAAGCAAAAGGGCACTGAGCTCTTCCCAGAGTTGATCAAGACATGTCTCCACCATCCTCTCACTTGCCCTTGTTCAAATTCTTACCACCTTTTACTGGACTCTGCTGTAGTCTCCCCTCTGCCCTCCAGCTTCCTCTCTCCAGCAGCCATCCTGGCCAAAGCCCCCTCTTCTCCGGGCTTGCCTCTTCCATGACTCATCCTTTAACAAAACTCAGCCCAGTGTCACTCCTCCAGGAAGCCTCTCTGGGATTTTTCAGGCAAGAGCACTGTTCAGTGACTCCAGGACTATGATTATCCCCGGTGTCAGAACTGCTGAGCAATGTGTCTACCCAGAACCCTTCACTGTCACTCCTTCAAAGGCCTGGACCAGTGCTAATGCTTTGCACTCCAGGGTCTAGCACAGAAGCTGACCTTCCTTACAGAGCAGATAATGCTTAATGAAGAAAGGCAAGAAGGGATAAAGAGAGAGAATAGAAAATGGAAAAGAAACTTGCATAATTATAGAGTCCTCAGTCCCTGAGCCACTCTGTAGATCTGGTGAGGGATAAAAGGTAATTTCCTTAAAAGAAATTCCCATCACTGAATTAATCCACTGTTCTCTGTAACAAATTTCACACGTGGCTCATTGTTCCTATGGCTTCTCCACAGCGAGTGGAGTGGGTCTGGGTTCTAAGGAAGCAATGCTTCTGGTGACAGCTTTGGTCACACAGGCAGTTAGGGACAAAGGCGGCAGTAGCTCCCAGCTTTCCTGGCACCGGAACTACAGTGAAGGGTTCTGGGTAGACATATGGGTTAGCAATTCTGACACCAGACATAAACAAGATCATGGAGCACCGAACAATGCTCAGGCCAGGGTCTGCACTTGGAGCTTCCTCCCGGGCAGCAGCATATAATCATCAACATTAGTATTTGGAACATACATGTGGCTTTTGCTTCATTGGCTTTTTTATTTTCCTTTCAATTAGTAATTCAGTAAGCAGACAGGGCATGGAACAAAGCCAGGGTAGGGAGGAGAAAAACAGAGGGGCCGAGGACAAGCAGAGGCCATAAGCCCCTGTAGGCGGAAGGCCAGGAAGCAAGCGAGGATGCAGAACGGTGCGTGGACACAAGGAAACTGAAGGCCATATGGTCAAGCCCTCCTGGGCTCACGGGGCAAAGGCAGGGAGAGCAAGAGTGGACTTAACATCCAACTGGTCAAACATGGAAACCGGCCCCAAGATAGGCCAGGGCAAGGAACTCTCACTCACCTAGAAGATGAGGAGAACAAGCCCCCAGTGATGGGAGAGGGGTCCTGGGTCCTTCTCTGTGTGCTGGGAGCTGAAGGAACTGCTCCAGCACCCACATCCTTTAAAACCCACCATTCGGTGTGCTCCGGTGCCTTTGGATGGGGGCTCAGGGGAGGAGGGAGTCCCTGCCAGAGCCTGGTCCCAGTGCCATCCAGCTCCACCCTCGCCTGTCCTGGGATTCACTCATAGGCTCCTCCTTACCTTCAGAAGATGAGGACACTGCTTTCCATCGACTTCCAGATCCTGCGATGAGACTCAAGACCTTGTGGGGGTGGAAAGCAGAGCTTCATCCACTTATAACACTCCAGATGGGGATTTCCCTGCCAGTGAAAAGGGGAGGGGGCAGGGGAAGAGGGACACAGTGAGGGGGACACAGCAGCCAGACCTGTGGTCGGATTTCTGTCCCCACTGTGAGCACTGAGTCAGCGACCCACCCACTCAGGGCCGGTTGAGTGCTAGTGTCTCACACACACTATGTCCTCGTGTGACCCCTCATAGATGGATGAGGCTCCCCCATTTTGCCCAGGAGAACCCTGAGACTTTAAAATGTTAGGTAACTTGATCAAATAAATAAATGGGACATTGTCCTCAAAATTTGGGCCCACAGCCTTGAAGCCTGTACATTTTCCAGCATAGTACCATCATTACCAACCAGAGATTTTATCTCCACGAACCCAAAGTCCTCTGTTAAAGGGGAGCAGAGATTTAGCTCAGTGGTTCCCATGTCTACCTGGCAAGCGCAAGGCCCGGAGTTTGATCCCCGGTAAATACATACCACAATGCCAGGCGCGGTGAACAGGAGGATTGCTGTGAGTTCGAGGATAACTTGGGCTACATAGTGACTTCAGGGCCAGCCTGAACTACAAAGTAAGACCCTATCTCAAAAAACTAAAAAAAAAAAAAAAGGAGGGGGGAGTCTGATAGACTTGTTAAGAAAATTAAATGAGATTATGTTGGTTTAAAAAATAATCTGGCACAGTATCTGGTATATAGTAGGCACTCAATAAATACTTCCTGTTTGTGTCTCTTTTTCTGGGGCAGATCAATATTAAAACTCAGGGTTTAGGAGCCTACAAGCTCCAAAACGCTTCCAGAAGCCTAAGGGCCGCCCACAGCCTGGGGGATGCGCGGGAGGCTGGAGGAGAGGGGCTGAGAAAGAGGGCTGGGCTCCAGCTGCGCGCCCCTCGCTCTGCCGCCGGCTCCGGGCTCCGCGACTTCCCGCCCCGCCCCGCCCCGCCTCCCGGGAGCCGGGTCCGAGCGCCTGGGGGCTGGTTCCCGAGCGTGGAGGGGAGCACGGAGCACAGAGGCGAGAGGGAGGCGGTGGCGGCGCAGGCGGGGAAGGAGAAGGGCGACCCTCCTCGCTGCTCGCCCAAGTCGGCGCGGAGCCGCCTCGGGCCGGCTGAGGGCTGCGCGGCGGCGGCGGGGCCCGGCCAGGATGCGGGGCTCCCGGGACCGCGCCGGGCGGGGCGGGCGGCGGCGGCGGGCAGCTGGCGGGCGCTGTCCGCGGTGCTGAAGCGGCGGCGGCGGGGACGTGGAGTGGGAGCAGGGCAGCCCTCCGGGGGGCCCCTCCACGGCCGCGAGGCGGGGGCGCCGTCGCTCGCCGGCCCATGCCTGGTCCCCGAGCCCCGCGGAGGAGGCGGGACCGTCCGCGGCGGGACAGGTAAGGGGCCGTCTGCGGGGCATAGCGGGAGCTGAGCGAGGAGCACGAATGAGCTGGGAGGGAGCGGAAGCCCTTTCGGGGACGCAGCTCTGATCCCCGCTGGCTGCGCCTGGCTCTCTTCACCCCTCTCCACGCAGTCTGGGCACACTAGGAGGGGCCTGGGGACCAAAGCCTTGGCAGTCACGGGGCACTCTGACCTCACACCATCAGGCCTCGACCCAAGCCTCAGGCAGCCCTGGGACAGCCGACCCACTGGCTGCAGGAACAAGGATGGGTCTCCCGGACTCCTTGGGACCCCAGTCCCCGCGGGGTTCTGCGACATGAGCAAAATCCCAGCGGGCTTCACTGACTCCGCTCTCCCAAGCCTGGTCACTAAGGTGACTGGAATGGCTGAGATTGTCCCCTGCTTGGAGATGTCTTTGCCCTGAAATGGCCCTTGGGCCAACAAAAGGACCCGTGAGGAACCCACTTCCCCAGGAAAGGAAGGGAAGTGTCAGAAGAACCTGTTTTGACTGTAGCCCTCTTGACTCCCATGGGAAGGGGCCAGTTTGGCATGGGAAGGGGCCAGTGTGTCCTTGGTGTGTGAGGACAAACAAGAGGGGACTTGGTCCTGTCTTCTACCCTGGCCCTGAATGCTGATGACCCTAAACCAAGCCTCCATCTGGAGTTCTGTCTTTCTGGCAAGAGTATATTGAATGAGCTCATTTGGGGCTTCAAAGTGCTTCCAGGTCTTCAGAGCAGAGTTCTGTGAGTGGAAGAAGGTAACGATCAAAATACAGCTGCGTAGAGGAAGACTTGGCTTGTCACTGTGGACAACCATTGCTTTACCATGCTTCGTCCTTACCCTCCAACCCAGTGCAACTTGCCCACCCCCGGTGACAGAAAGAGCCCTAGACCAGGAGCCCCGGGCTGGGCACTGACATGTGCCGGCATTGGCCCATCACCGAATCTCACTGAACCTCAGCCTCCTCACTCCTAACGTGGAGGTGCAAACTCTGAGATTCTCATCTTGGGGGACTCAACAAAGCAACGCACCTGGTCAGAGGTGCATACCTGCCAAATGTATGCCTCCATGCCAATGTGAGCTCTGTCTCTGTTCTTGGCCCTGGCTTTCTTGAGCTCCTAGAGTCAGTGAAGTTTAAATTCTAAATCTTCAGCAGATAAAAGGTTTTCCTCCCCACCCCATCTCCTCCTCCTTCATCACCTAGAGAAGAGAACACAGGATGAGAGTCTGACTCCGTCTTTTCTCCTTTTCCCCCGAGAATCATAGATCTAGGGAAATAGCTCCTTGAAGGCAAGGATTGTGTTGTTTTCATCTCTTTGGTTCCCTCCACGCCCGCCCCCCAACCCCCAGCACCTGGAAGATAGTAGGGACTCAGCAATTGGGTGTAAAATAAGGGAATGAAATGTGAAAATGTATCAAAAGAAAAGCATGTGAGTGGGAATCAGGAGCCCAGTGTTCTGGTCCCAGATCTGTGACTGGCTGTTTCAGGAGAGTCCCTTCCCTTTCACGGGCTTCGGTTTTCTCATCTCCAGAAGAAAAGAGTTGGACTGGGGGCCGGGGAGTTAGCTCAGTGGTTCCGGCGCCTGTCTTGCAAGCGCAAGGACCCGGGTTCGATTACCGGTAACCACATACAATACTGGGCGTGGAGACTCACCCCAGCAGCAACCAGTGCCACATACCACAGTGCCGGGCGTGGTGGCTCACGCCTGTAATCCCAGCACTCGGGAGGCAGAGGCAGGAGGATTGCTGTGATGTGAGTTTGAGGCTGAGCTGAGGGCCAGCCTGAACCACAAAGCGAGACCCTGTCTCAAAAAAACCTAAAAAAAAAAAAAAAAAAAAAGAGTTGGACTGGATGAATTTAAAGATCCCAAGCTCCAATGTTCTGTGAGGGGCTCTGTGGCTGTCTTGCACCCGGTTCTCTGGGAATACAGGATGCCACCTTCATTATCCTGGCCTGAAGAGTAAGTTAGTGGCCTGTCAGCAATGAGCCAGATCCTGTGAATGGAGTGAAAAAGAACAATAGAAAGCAGGAAAAGCCATTCATGTCTCTGACGTTAGCATAAGAACCTTCTCTTCCTTATTTTTCTGGGAAAGTCACACACGTACACAGAATGGCTGAGCTGATAGAATCCCCGACTTCAAGCCGAAAAGCCAAGAACCATCTCTGCCCCTTGTGAGTAGCCACTGGTCAGGAAACTGACTTCTGTCATCTCTGCCCAGGGACCTCAGCTGGCAGGGATCTCCCTCAGGGAGAATGGAAGGACAGTCAGGAAAAATCCATCCCCATCGAGAGGTTTCTCCTTTTATAAAAAAAAAAACAACATGAGTTTCTCTGGCAATAATTTCTCTCAACTATGGCAGGCCCAGCCAATGCTCAGAAAAACCTTAGCTAATTGGCACTCGGGCAGAGCTGAGTAAGCCATGCCAGTGACCTCCCTGACGTACTCTCTGAGTGCCCAGCCAGGTGGGCACCAGCCCCCCCTTCCCCTGTCAGTGTTTTCTTGTTCCCGGGTGTTGATGCAGCACTGGCAAGAATCAGCTCTCAGGAGTTAATGGACAGTCACTAACCTCACAACCAAGTGACGAGAATCATAGGTCCTGGGAAACAGCAGCCGCAGGCGTGGAGTGAAGCTTTTTCAGCTGGTCTGGTCTGTGGGGCCGCCAGCCTGCTGCTGGCTGAGGACAACATTACACCCCACCGACGACTCTTTGGATATCCACCCCATCTCGAAAGCTGCCAGAGTTCAGGGCATCCCTGGTCACCCAGGCAGATCACATCAGGCTTCTCTCTCAACCAGTGAAAACTACCCACTCGCTGGCTGCTTCCCGTGTCCCCTTTCTGCCCTGCTTTGCTGAGGTTCGGATTCTAACCTCTCAGAAAGGCCCCAAAAGGGAAGGAAGGTGATCTTGCTTATTTAGGGAAAGTACAGGGAAGCTGAGGAAGGAGAAGAAAAATGCAAACTGGTTATTTAAAAAGTGCTGTATGTATAAAATTGCATGAGTGTGTATTTGTATGTGTAAGAGAGAGGTTCACACGGATGTCCCTTCCCCTGTGACACACAGGCAAAAATAGCCGAGGCAGGGATATCTGGAGAAGTGCACACTATTAATTACTTTCAAGTCCAAAGGCCGATTCATCTGGGGGGTTTTAGAGGGACTCCCAGCTCCACAGTATACCACGCTGGGGGGAAGATGCAGAAGAAACACCCCAGTTCTCAAAACCTGCCTCTGTGCTTTCCAACCCTCTTCTCTCCGCGGCTCAGGTGGCATTCTGTCTGGACAAGGTCCCCTCTGCTCCAGGCTGAGGGACGGTAAGGACTGATCTCACCTCTGCTCTTTGTCTGAGTCCTCCTTTTGTCAGCTGCCTCCTTGTTCTCTTTCCTCACTCCTCCCCTGGCTGCCACCCGCCCTCCGCTGTCTGAGCAAACCACACAGAAAGTGAGGGCCCACCGCCCCACCTCGCCGCGAGGTGTGTTATCGCCCACCATTAGACGCGCCGTTTGCTTCTAAATGGTTGGGAATGAGCTGCTTCGGGAGACAGACAGCTTGTTTCAGCAAGAATAAAGATTTGATTTCCACCTGAGAATGGACTCATTTGAGTACTGCAGCCACCAGCCCGTTCCTCTCAGCAGTTTTCATCCTTGTCAGCCACAAAGCCATTCCGTGGAGGCAGGTGGATGACGCTTTGAGGGAGAAGCCAGAAGATCGGAGAACAGAAAGGGTAGTCGATTCTTCCCAGAAGACAAGAGCTAAGACACTTCCCCGGAAGTGCCGAAGGCTCTGTCTGCTTTGTACATGCTTCCTGGGTCCCCTCCTCTCCTCTCTGGTCCCCTCCTGGGCCCCCTCCTTCCCTCTTTGAAGGGTCTTCAGTGATTTCCAAATCTCTCTCCAGCCCTGACCGTTACTCAGGGCTTCAATTTCAAACATTCAAATGCCAGGCAGAATTTCTCTCCCGTTGTCCCAAAGGCGTTTTCAAGCCAAACCAACCCACTCCTCCCCACTCTGCTTCTCCCTGTGTGTACTCATTTATCTGGCTTGGGACTTGGGGTGTCCGCTCATCTAAATCTTCTTCCTCTTCTTCTTCTTCCCCTTTTTGTTTGTTTTGTTTTTGAGACAGGCTCTTGCTCTGTAGTTCAAGCTGTCCTTGGACTTATTATGGAGCCTAGGCTGGTCTCAGACTCATAGCAGTCCTCCTGCCTCAGTCTCCTAAGTACTGGGATTACAGACATGCACCACCATACCTGGCTTCTCCTTTTTTTTTTTAAAGCCTAAGAAATACTTCCAGCTTCTGCTTCATTAATTATTTTAATTGACAAATAATAATTATATATATTTACTCCACACAGTGTGATGCTTCTTTAAGTAATATTTTCTTCCTCTAGCCTTTTCTGTTGTGTATTTCTGAAAATCCTATTAGATGTACATTGGACCTCCTATGCCCCTCCTTCATGCCTCTTAACTTTCTTTCATGTGTTTTATCTTTTTTTTTTTTTTTGTACTGGGGATCAAACTTGGGACTTTATGTTTGCAAGGCAGATGTCAGAACCACAAGGAGGAATCTCAATCCTTTGTGTCTTTTTCTTTCTTTCTTTATTAAGAGTAGGAATGCCAGGTATTTAGCACAGTGGCTCTGGAGCCTGTCTCACAGGTGCAAAGTCTCAAGTTTTATCCCTGGTACTCCCCCCAAAAAGAGAGTAGGAAGAATTTATTGAGAGAAAGATAGCTTCTGTCTCAGAGAAACAGAAGATCCAGAAAGTGGCTTCCCTCTGTGTCTTTCTCTCACATGTTCTATGTCTTTTTTTCTCTGCCTTGGGGAACTTCATTAACTTTTTTTTTACATTAAAAAATTAGTCATTATCTGGGTATAGTGGTGCACACCTGAGATCCAAAGTACCCAGGAAGCTGAGGCAGGAGGATGGAAAGTTGAAGCCATCCTGGGCAACTTAGTGAGATCCTGTGTCAAAACAAACAAATAAAAAGAAGCACTGGATATGTAGCTCAGTGCAAGCCCTAAGTCCATTCCATTATTCATTCTCTCCACTATTTGAAAATTTAGACAAATATTTCTAAAAATTCTTATATTTATAGATTGCTCCTTTTTCATAGCAACCTGTTCTTGTTTTATAGATGCAATGTCTTCATATCTCTCCAAGAATGTGCATTTTTAAAAAGCGAGAGATCTTTGCTGTAAGTTGAATAATTTTAGAATCCTATTGAATCCTATCCTCGTGTATTAAATCCTTCTCTTCTCTTTTTATGTAGCTATTTTTCATGATTCATTTTTGCTTATTCACGTTCATGGAAAGGTGTTAATTGGATCAAGCAGCTGGTGTGGCTCTCCTCTGCAGTTAGGTAAGTGTATCTCTTCCACAGGCCTCTTCCCTGAGTGGGAGTCGTCCTTACCCTTAGCTCTGGGGAACTACAAGTTTCTTTGCCTTGATGTCTTCACCAAGGAACCTCATCTGCTCTTTAGCTCTCAGAAATCCCTCAATGTTCCTGGCCCACTGATGTTCTTTTTAAGAAGGAGAAGAGTTGTCTCTGTGCTCTAGAACGAGCAGCCTCCCCCTCGTGTTTCTGTCTCTGCTCATCACATCATCTTCTCTGGTTGACAAAGCCAGAAATTTGAGTCTCTTTCTTGACACTTCTCTCAGTTCGAGTTAACCATAAACTCCAGATCATTTAGCTGTCTATCGACTCCTCAGCTGGGACCCTCCCTCTCCATCCATCTGCCCCATGCAGTGCAGCCTACGCTTCTACAATAGTGTCTCTAGTTCTCTCTCTCTCTCTCTCTCTTTCTCTCTCTCATATATTACTGTACATATTAGTGAGATTTTCCATGATATTTCAGTCCATGCCTACAATGTGCACTAACCCAACTGGGCTGGTCAGCATTTCCCTCTCCCTGTTATTTCATGCTTGGAGCATTTGAGCTCCTCTCTCCTAAAGTGTCCTAAAGTAGAGAGCAGGTTATCGTGAACAATAGTGTCACCTTGCTGTGCTGTGGAACGCCAGAACTTATCCTTGTCCCTCACTGTGTCTTGGTACTCATTACCCAAACTCCCTCTGACCGCCCTTCCCCCAACCCCTCCCACTCTCTAGTCCTCACTATTCTACAGTCAGGTCAGTTTTTTTACCTTCCACATATATAAGAGAACATATGACACCTGTCTTTCTGGCTTACTTCACTCAATGTCTTCCAGTTCCATCCATTTTGCTGCAAGTGATAGTACTGAATTCTTTTTAGGGCTGAATAATGTTACATTGTGTAGGATTCAGTATTTTCTTTTTTATCCTTACACTGCTGATGGACAGCTAGGTTGGTTCTGTATCTGAGCTACCGTGAAGGGTGCAAAAACTACCATCGTCTCCTCACAGGACTCCCGGCTTCCACGCTCACTCCTTTCTGATGCAGTCCTCTTTATCTACTGCTGCCAGCCAAGGAGCACCTTGTCCCTGCTGCCACCATCACTGGCGCCCCAGTGCCCCCAGGGCAAAGTCCCTCTGCCTGACCCACCTTGCTCGCCTCTTCCCCTCAATACCAAACCACCCAGGCTTCTCCCACCAACACCCCAAGCCTTGGTGGCATTCGCTTGGCTAGAGATGCCCTGTTCTCATCTCACTTAATTGATAACTCCTGTTTTATCTTCACGAGTCATATTTATGCCATCTGCTCAAAGAAGCCTCTTTCTAGCACCCATCACCCATTACCATCTGAGGACTGGGGTCCCTCATGCTCTGGGAGCTGCCAGCACACTCTATGGAAATTCTGGATCTCCAAGTCTAGTGTCTTCCCTCCTCATTGCAGGCACTACTTGTCTACTTTTGCATGCCAAGAGCTGGCCGGAAGTAAATGTCTACTAACTGTCTCTGTGCAGATCTAAGTGTGCCTCCCCTGTCAGAGCCTGGAAAGCACTTTCTTACTGGGGGCCCCGGTGGCCTCCGCTCGCTCACTCGCCAGCTTACTGGTCTATTCCTGAGGTCAGCTGTTTATCGATCACTGGCTGCGTGTGTACCAGGCAAGGGGATGCGGGGAGGAGCGAGACACACAGGCCTCCTCCCGCTGGAGCTCACAGTGTGGTGAGGGAGAGAGACTCTAATCAACAAGTCACACCTATATAAATAGAGGCTGTGATAAGCGCTTGGAGAGGAAGAGCCGGGAGGAGCTGGGAGAGCTGATCACCAGGTACGAGGATGAGAACGAGACGGAGGGTGGAGGAACCGCCTTCCTGCAGAGTGGCCTTTTGGCTGAGTGCAAACATGCACATGTGAGTGGTGCTTCTGAGATGCACCTGACGGGAAGGAGGGAGAGGCACAAGGCACCAGGGAAGGACACCCCTGTTATCTTGTTGCTCCCTAAGATACCCCAAATCTGCGGGCTTCAGCAACAGATGTTTCATCACAGCACACGACTCTGAAGGGTCAGAAAGCACCAGGGTCAAATCCTCATGTGGCACCGGCAGAGCTCACTTGGTAACAGAGGGGCAGGTTTGGAGGAACCCAGGATGGCTTTGCTCACATCTGGCACTGTAAAGACAGGTATGAGGTGGCTCCGTGGGTTCCATTGCCTGGAGGCTCCACTCACCCATGGCCCTGACATGGTGACCTCAGAATATCTGGCCACTCACAGGATAGCTCAGGTACCCCAAAGACAGCACACTAGCAGTCAAGCAAAAGGTGCCAGGCCTCTTCTAAAAGTCACAGAGTGCACGGTGGCTGCGCTCTGTGGGGGAAGAACTAGCAGAGAGGGATGTGGGCTCCCGCCACTCCTTCAGCGCAGTGTCCAAGTCCTCGCAGTCAGGTTTGACAATCTCCATGACAATTTCATCGAAGGGAGAGAGACTACAATGCATCTAAGTTCCTTCTAGCAAGGAAGAAGAGTTGGGAGCTGCTGGGGACAGAGGAGAGGGAGGATAATCAATGGTGTTAGGTTTGCTGAGGAGATGATTAAAACAAAGAAAGCAAAGTTCCCCATTTGCCTTAACTCTGCCCACCTCTCCCCATTCCCACCCTGGCTTTTCCTCCTCGCAGTAGGATGTGCCAAGCTGTACCAATGTCTCTGGCTGGCCTGGTGACTGGCTGACAGGTTGGGCCTCATCAAATCCAGCCCTAGGCGCTACAGCTACCTTGGTCACAGTTGAGAGTTTGGCGGCAGTGTGTATATCATCTGCCTAGAAGACGGTCTAGCACCTCCGTGTAAAGATCTCACCTTTTCTTGGATTGTAATCAATTATATTTAATCTTCTGCCCTGCTAGGAAGTTTTGGCTTTTATGTTTTAGTGGAAAAGCAGTCTGCATGCACTGGGAGAGAGTGGAGGATAAGTGGAGAGGATATTCAGCAACCTCTCAATGGCTCTGTATTCATCTGAATCTGGGTCTTCAAAGGTTACCCAGGCAGCCACCCTTGGGCGGCTGAGTCAGCCCCGATCTTTTCATCCTTTCTCAAAGCTCCCATTTCCCATTCTCTTCACTGAGGACCCCGGGTTTAACCCATTTGAAACCAACTCCTCACCCCTCCTCAGCGCACAGATGAGCCAGGACAGGGGCAGTGAATGAGAGGCCAGGCTTTGGACGGAAGCCAACCCGAGTTCAAACAGAGTTCCTCTCATTGCTTAATGTAGGACAAGTTCCGTACTTCATCTGAACTTCAGTTTTCTCATCTGAAAAATGAGAAATAATGATAGTTTTGGCAAAGTACATTGGCACATACCTGAAATGCCAGCACTCTCGGTGGCTGAGGCAGGAGGATTGCAAGTTTGAGCTCAGCCTGGGCAATGTAGAGAGATCCCGTCTCAAAATAAAAAGTAGAATATAAAAGCCTGGGGATTTAGCTCAGTAGTTCCAGCATCTGCCTGGCAAGTGCAAAGTCCCAAGTTCCATCCCCAGTGCCACATACCACATACAGGCATGGTGGTTCACGCCTGGAATCCCAGCACTTGAATTTGCCAAGATTTCAAGGTTAACCTGGGCTACATAGTCATTTCAGAGCCAGTCTGAACTACAAAGCAAGACCCTGACTCAAAACAAGCAAACAAAGAATTGTAATGTCTTGAGATAGATATATGGCCTTGGGGGGTATAGTCAGTTGTAGCCGATCACAGTTTACAGGGCTTTGACACAGGCCCATCCTGTGGAGACAACTTGACTCCAGCCTCACCTCACACAGTAAAGCACAAGGCGCTCAGCCCTGCAGCGAGCCCTGGAGGACGTGCTGATGTTCCATTTGCCAGAACCAGGGGTCTCCCTGCACCGACGTTACGGCAGAGCGTTTAGACTCATGTACTCTGCACCCTGCTCAGCCAGACTTGGGTCCAATGGGGCTTGGCCACTCTGCAGTTACATGATTGCAGGAAACCAATGACCTTCTCGGGGTCCATTTTCCCCTGTGCCAAAGAGGGTGGCTAAGTGAGAAGCTTGACCTGGTGTTCAGAGCGAAGCCCGCAGTCTGTAAGTGTTGCTGACTACTGTCTGGGGATGTAGCGACTCCGAGGCTGAACTTCCGGTTTCGGGTCCAGTCTGAGGCCGAACTTCCGGGTTCGGTCCTGTTCTCCATTCTCCATCCAGATGCCACCGGGTACTTAGGAATCTCTTATTCCTCGCTGTCTGCCTACAATCAAAGATGATGATGGCCTTGACTTCTTAGAGCTCCTACGAGTAGCAAACTGAGGTAACAGCATTTACAACACTGGGGGGTGGTCACAGTAAGAACTTAGTAAGTGTGGAGTGTCGCCACCGTTCATCCTTTGTTCCTCGTGTTTGTACCGGGGATTGAACTCAGGACCTCATGCTTGCCAGGCAGGCTATTGAGCTACATCCCTGGCCCCTCATCTTTGATTCTTGGTCCTTTGGAATTTTAATATTTCAGGTACATTGCCTGTCACTTTTGTTGGATTTTTAAAAAAATCATTCCTTCAAACATTTCTATAAAAATTTTATATAAATATTTAATGTAAATTTATATAAAATTACATTTCAAATGCCTTGAGATATAACACCCATACAGTAAACTCATTGATTTCAAGTGTATAATTAAGTGTGCTATAAGCAAGCAATGGAATAGTTCTGTCATCCCAAAAAGTCCTCAGGCCCCTTCCCAGTCACCATCCTCCCTCTGCCTCTGGGACCTTAGTGACCACTCATTTGCTTTCTCTAATATTTGCCTTTCCTAGAGTTTCTTGTAAATGGACTAAAATACTGAAAGGCTACCCTTGTCTTTTTAAAGGCAGTTTTTATTCTATTTCTGCTCAATGGAATTACACATATAAGTGGGTATAAGCCTCATACCTTACTTATTTTTTCTATTTGTTTCTCCCGTTATTTTTGTATCTTTTCTAGCCTTCTTTTTAATTAATCAAGTAGTTTTACCATTTCGTATTTGGATCTGCCAACATTTGATTATACTTTTTGGTTTTTTTTTTTTTTTTTTGAGATAGGGCCTCACTTTGTAGTTCAGGCTGGCTCTGAGCTCAGCCTCCAGCTCACATCACAGCAATCCTCCTGCCTCTGCCTCCCAAGTGCTGGGATTACAGGCGTGAGCCACCATGCCCGGCACTGTGGTATGTGGTGCTGATTGCTGCTGAGCGTGAGTCTCCATGCCCAGTATTGTATGTGGTTACCAGGGAATTGAACCTGGGCCCTTGCACTTGCAAGACAGGTGCTGGAACCACTGAGCTAAATCCTTGGCCTTCTTTTACTCTTCTTTCAAGACTACTAGATCAGTGGTTCTTAAAGTATGGCTTCTAGATGGGAGGCACCAATGTCACTTAAGATGTTGTTAGAAATGTAAATTCAGCCCAGTGGAGTGGTACATACGTATACTCCTATCACTCAGGAGGCTGAGGCATGAGGATTGCTGTGAGTTCAAGGCCAATTTGAACTATATAAATGAGATCCTATTTAAAAAAAGAAAAGCAAAGCAAGTTTTCAGGCCC
>PVIR01036161.1:0-10002 GCA_004026965.1 Petromus typicus
TGCACTTATTCATTAGCAGTCTACTATGGCTTATTTAATCATTCTCTTATTTATATTTTCATCATTTTTACTATAATGCAGTGGTGTGTGTGTGTGTTCCCATTTATTACTATGTTCCATGGAAATATTTTAGAAAATGAAGATTTTTAAAATTTTATTTTCAAATTGGAAGATAGTAATGATGAGCTACAGTGTGATGGTGGACATGTGTATCCACTGTATTAAGATCGAGCTGAATCATTAGCATACTTGTCATTGTACAGACTTACTCCGTGCTGTCTACTCTTCTACTGATGCTGAAATCGCAGCTCACCCATTCTTCCTGTAGCGATGCAGCGATGCCTACTGCACGTTCCCACCTCCCTGAACGTGCCCCCGTTGGCTCACACCTGATCCGCCTTTCCCTCCTCCTCTCAGCCTCTGGTAACTACCCTTCGGTGTCCTACCTCCATGAGTCTCACATTTTTATATTTTACACGTAAGTGAGGTCATGCAGCATTTACTCTTCATGATTGTTATTTTTAGGGTTCTTTTTAAAGCATTCTATTGTTAAAATGTATCTCATGTAATAATACATTTTAAAGCTAAGTAGTCATTATTTAAAACATGAGAATAATAATCCCCCATCATACAGAGGTGAAGGTGTAAGAATTCAGGGTATATCTAGATAAAATTCCAGAAGCAGGCTTTTACTAGATATGTTCTATTTCTACTATTTCAATTCCTGCTAACATGGTTGTGTAATTCAGTTGCAATCACATGAGTCCAATATGATGAAGTTGCTGTGTAAACATCAACCACTTTCTCTGCCTGACCCTTACCCCGTGCCCCACAATCCTCCTGGTCATTCTCACTATTCCTAATCATTTATGTTATTAATACAATTTCTTAAACCATGAAGGTGCAAATCACTAGTCCCTTCAGTGTCACAGGACTCTAGCTTTAGCTTGAAATGAAGCGGTACTTGTTTGAAATCCAAACACGCAATGTATCACCAGAGGTAGCCCTGGCTCCGCTGCGGACCTGCGGGGAGATTCTAGACAAGTTCACCCATCTGGTCTTCTGGGCTATGGAAAATAAAAACTTTTCCTGAGGTCGCTCATGCTAGTCATGAGAACCAGAGCTGTTCTGGCCAAGAACGTGCCTGAGTGTGCAGACGGGGGAGGTGTGTGAGGTGCGGTCCAGGGGCCAGGTTACCGCTTCTGGGAATCATTCCTGGGCTGTGTTCCCAGCTCCTTCTCCCTCAGCTTGGTGGCTGTGAGCAGAACCCTGGAGGTCTGGGAAACATTGTGAGTCCATGGTGCAGAGCATGAGAGAGAAATGATAATATTTCCTTCTCCACAGGGAACTTCCAGCATCTTGAGCATTTCTTTTGATCACAGAATAGAAAAGTATGTTTACCAGGGAGTGTCCGGCAGTGAGAAGCTTTGGGACATTGGCTCTTGGGTATGAGAAGAACCCTTGGTCAGAGAGCACCCACTGAAGGTGACAGGGTGGCCAGCCCTGGCCCAGGACGGAGCTGCTGTATTTGTGGAGCTTCCTCATAACTTCCATATCGTCCCAGAACTAAAGGGGTAGGATGTGTCTGGAGGCTAAAACACAAAGCACAGAGCAAGGCTTCTTGGAGCGTCGAGAGCCAGCATGGCAAGGCAGGTGAAGAGGCCCTCAGGAGGGCACGGACTGCACCTGGGACACTAGACACTCCTCCAAGCCTTGTGGTCCAAGTGTGTGCCCAGCAGGTGTACCTGTGTGTACGGGGTGCTGAGTAGCAGGGTGAGAGGACCTGCACCAGCAGGACATCTGGGGAGGCAGAGCAAGGCCACCCTTCATGCCTCATGAGTGACGCAGTCTGGGGTCTTTCCAGGAGCTGCCACCAAGAGTCAACATCCCCATAGGCTTCCACGTGTGGCCCTCGGGTGTCAGGGACACACCTGTAGGGAGAATGTTTCTCAGAGCTGTTCAGAAGGACATTCCAGGCTTGTCCTGCTGGCCTGAGCAAAACTCCTCCTGGAGTAGGAAGCGGCTGGGTGGCCAGCCTGGGTCTCTTCAGGGAAGGAAAAGCTGTCAAAGTCAGCCTTGTCTCAGTTACTCTTGTCACATTCCTTTTCTCTCTCTGTCTTTTCTTTTGAGAAAATGAGAACTTCCTTTCTTCCCTCTGCCTCCCAATCCTGCCTTCCCTTGGAGTGCACACAGCCCCCTGGCTACTGAGCAGCAGAGACGGCCCCACTCTCTCTGCTTAATGGGACAGCTGATTTCTGGTGCAGAAACAAAAGATGAAGCTGGAAGTGGTTTGTTCTGAGTGGCTGTGACTGTCCCTGTCGTAGCCTCCCGAGTACTTCACCACTTCAGAGCTGATCACCAATTTCTTCAGATTTGCCTCTGGACCTTACACCAAAACTGTGGCTCTGGCAGCACTGTCTGGGATCCGGGGGGCTGCAGAGCAGGCTCCATCCCTGCACCTGTCTCTTCTGAAGTTTGAGCCCACAGGCAAACAAGAGCCAGCAAGACCCCCCCGCCGTGGACCTGGGGTCTCCCATGGGGGTCTGGAGCCCACATGGAGAGTGTGTGCTCCGCTCCCAGGCCCAGCCGCAGGGACACTCACAGAACACAGGTCGCGTCTCTACTCTTGTCCTCCAGCAGCCTGGTGCCAGAGCTGGACTCTTCGAACTGGAAGAAGGCAGCAGGAATGGGGTGTGCACACACCATCTCCTCCAGGTGCTCGGAGTCTGTTTACGATTGAATCTCGGGGTGTGTACATCTGATGTTCCCATTCCAGGATGTGGATGGCAGAGGGACCTGTGCGATGGCTCTGGCACTTTACTGTCTGATAGACCAATGGGATATGAGAAGGGCAGAGCCATGTGGAGGACTCGCGTGGGTCACAGCTGCAGGCTGGAATGTCTGCTCGCTCAGAGTCCATCCAGACCAAGTTCACTGAGCCCTGCAGGAGCTGAGCCCTCTTGACACTGCAATCCCAGGCAGCAACACGTTCTTGACAAACAGAACAAATTTAAAGCTGTTTACACTGTGATCCTTAATCTGCCTAGTGTAGTCTAACAGCATTTCTAGGAGGCTGTGTGGCTTTAACCGTTATCTCAACATTCATAGTCAGCTAGAGGTCAGCTGGTTACAGGTCTCTGCCAGCGCTGCTCCAAGGGGTCTGGGTGGCCTCCTTGGCAGGCTGTCTGAGGGATTCTCACTGAGGGGCCTCATGGGTCTGCAGAATGCTGAGAAAACCCGTACTGTGCCCGTGAACAGCTGGGCAATGGAAGTGAGGAGCAGATACATCGGTTCCTGAAGGTGTTGGGCCAGACTCACAGGAGCAGACACAGAGGATGCCAAGGGTGAAGAACAAGACGTAGCCACACATGGGGCCTCTGGGGGTCGGCATGGGCTTCCCCCATGGCCACGTGGATGGCAGCTGCAGAGCGCGCGCCTCAGATGACTCAAGTCAAGACAGCGTCTCCGTGGTCCATGTTGGGCTGAGCGTGTGGTGCCAGGTAGACTGGAGACAGCGTCCCACCGTTTGGTCTTCTGCTTCCCGTCTCTGCCACACATGACACCCCGAGTCCCCCAGCAGAGATGGAAGCCTCAGAGCGGAGCACGAAGGCGACCTGGGCACCACTGCGATTCCGCTGCTCCTCACACTTGAGCACCCTCAAACCTCCTCTTTCAGCCAGGACCATCCGGAGCCCATAAATCACCAGCTCAGGTGTCTAACACAAGGACAAAGGAGCTGTCGGAAGGAAAAGTTCACTCTAAGTTTGAAAATTGTCATAAACCTTCATTTTTCCTGAACTTTGATTTATAAACAAATACAGCGGACCTTTGAGTTTCAACCACAGACAAGAGTAACAATGACATGAACAGCTTGGGTTACAATCAGGATTTTAGTTTTAACTTACGAACAAAGTCCTGAATTACAACCTAAATACAGGCTGCTTGTGCTTCCAGATGCTCTCAGCCTCAGATGTATTCCTTAGTGAGCTCTGGAAGGAGCGTGACCACATACTTTCCTGGTGGGGTAACAGTGTCTCCCTGAGGACACTGAGATCTGCCAGTGCACAGGAGGGAGACGTTGAGGGCTCTGGGAGGAGCCTGAGCCTCCACGGGCCAACTTGAGTTGCAAGCAGCCCTCGGGAACAAACTGAGTTAAGTCAAGGGTGTACTGTATAAGATACATTTAGATAAAATAGCAATGTTGAGGGCAAATATAAGATACATATATAATTTGATGTATATAAAATCTTAGTTATTTTCAAAATATTTTATAAGCTATACAACTGCTTTAAATAAAGTAACATTTCTTTTCTTTTCTTTCTTATTTGACATCTAAGAGAATAACAGAAATATTTCAGCTCTTTAAAAACCATCCTAACTGAAAGCGTGCTAGTCAGAAGGGAGGCCTGGCTCTCGGCCTTCTCCAGTGGCAGCCGAAGCAGCCAGCATTCACCAAGCACATCTGCACGCCAAGCACAGTCTCCAGTCAGTGAGTCGGGCCTGGTTCCGGCCCTGTAAACCGGCTTGAGGCCCAAGTGGCTGTGGCTGAGGGAGGACTCTGTGGGCATCTTCCCTGAGACAAGAAGTTCCGCAGGAAATACTACCCATTTTCTTTGCTCCCTGCTCCTGCCTGACTCACACTGAAGACTTCTGAGCTGGCTTGGACCTGAAAAAAAGTAAGAAAGAAAACGAGAAGTAAATGCATTTGACAATAAATCTGAGACCATAAACCCTGGGAGTCTTTTTATAATACCACACACTTCAGAATCAGGCAGTATTTCTCATTCGACGTGCGTTTACAGGCAGCCGGGGAGACAGGATTAACTCTCGGGCTAGGGGAGAAAGTGAGAGCGGCTCCCAAATAAACACGCCAGAGAGTTGGTCTAGAAGACAGGACGCAATAACCTTCTCTTGATGCTGCTATGGCTTCATTTAACTGTTCCAGGCTATGAACTGATTTGCCAAAAAGAAGTTAACTGCAGAGCAGCAAGTCAGCATCGCAGGAAGTTGGGGGGGGGGGGAGTCCCGTGGAGCAATGCTCCCCAACCTCGTGGAAACGAGGGAGCCAGCCTCGGTTGAGGACCTTGGGGTGTGCACCTTAACACGAGCTGGGCTGGCCGCACGTGAGAGTGAGTCTGCCAGTCCGAGAGCCGGCGCAAGCGGGTCTGGAGCGGCCGGGCAGGGACGGCGGGCAGGCGGCTCCCCCGCGCGGTGCCCGGGCTGCCGTGCAGAGCGCAGCGGCTCTCTCAGCCCTCGGACGCCGGCCTCTGCCCACCGACCCCGCGGGAAGACCCTCTGTCCGGGGCGCCCCGCTGAGGGAGGAGAACGGAAGAGGGCTCGGCGGGGAGGGTGACGCCGCTCGGCTAGTCCTGCAGGGCTGGGCCGAGGAGGAGCAGCGGTCACCCCCAGGCTAGGCTCGCGTCCTCCCCATCCCTCACCTCCCGCCCGACCAGCTCCAAGCGTGGCGGCGACACTCACCCGGGCACCTTGCAGCCTGGCTGAGGGGCCGCGCAGGCACCTGCGTGGACCCGGACACGGCAGGAGTAACAGGCCCGACGCCGACCACTTGCCCTGCGGCTAGGCTCCCCACAGACTCGGGCTCGGAGCCGGCCGCCTGGAAGTGAGGTGTCACGGGGCAGGCGCCCCGCCGGCTGTCCGGCCGGTCTCGGCAGCAGAGGGCGCCGCCGCCCGCCTCGTGTCCACCGGCCGGGCCTCCGGCGCTCCGGTCTTCCCTCCGCCTTCTGCGCTGCCCTGCACCAAAGCAGGGAGGGGGCGGGAGAGGACCCCCTCTCCTGGGACACTCTCTATAGCCAAAAGACCCCCCATGGTCCCCTAGTCACGGGCCGTCTTGCCCAGGAGCCCTCTCCCCTGGGGACCCGCCCCCAGCCACCAGAGCCCCCCTCCAGCACGCCCTGCCAGGCACGCTGGCGGAGGAGGCCGCTTGGCCGCGGGCGGAAGCCCGGGCAGCGGGAAGGGGCTGTCATTGTCTTAGGAAAGAGGCCCTTCGCGCAGCTCCGCACCTGAGAGCCACTCAGCGCCCCCGCCCCGCCCAGCTCCCTGCCTCTTCACACTTCAGACGCTGGGGACTGCTCAGCTTGTATTTTGATTAAAATGTTGTGTTTATTCGCCCTTTCCACGTAATTTCAAGATATTTAATTTCGACTGATCGACGGAGGGGACTGAGGGGGAGCGTTTGATGGGAAGCAGCACGAGGGAAAGGGCATGCCAGCCAAGGCGGAAAGCCAGGTGGCAGGCACAGGGAGACAGTGGGATCTCCTGTGTTCTCCCAGGCGGGACCTGAACCCAAGCCCATCGTGGACAGGGCGTCCGCTGTGAGCTTTGAGTCAAGGGCGGCCGCTGAACAGACACCTCCTCACCCTGCCCGGGCCGCCACCTGGCCCTGGCCATAGAAGTTTGTTAGGAGATGCAGAAGGAACTTCGGAAAAGCTAGTTTTGGACAAACCCCTGTGGACACGGGTCACACCTCCTCGGCTCAGAGGGGAGCGGGCCAAGGCAGGTACCCAGGCCAAGGAGGGGCGGTCATCAGACAGCCCAGGCCCACCAGAGGGAGCAGGGCTCTGTGCTGACAGTCACGTATCCAGATATGTGCGGGGCGGGGGATGAAATGTGATTATGAGGTATATCCGGCTCAAGGTGGGTGTGGAGCGAATTTGGTGTTGACTGATTTGTAATGCAGGGTCTGCTATGAGGCGGTGTGGAACTGTGGTTGTCACACGGAGCCGGAGGGCGCTCACCCTGCCTTGATGGTCACATGACTGTCTAGAGCAAAGTTTCCCCGTCGTCTGACCTCTGCATCTATGTATGTCTCTGTCTCCACCTCACAAGCATGAGGACTGAGGACCAAGAGAAGGAGAGATTGGCGGGGCGGGTGGGAGGCCCAGAGTCCCGTCAGTCAGCCAGCCCTGAGGTACCTCCCGTTTGTGCTTCTGCTTAACCTTTGGAGAAGGCGCAGGCACAGAGCCCGTGTGGTTGGTGCCACAGAGCAGGACCAGGCGGCCTTCTTGCCTCCGCCCTCTTGAAGACAGCCCTGCACTGTCTGCTCCGACAGTGAGAGCCTCAGGACAGAGCCATGAGGGGGTGAGGGGGCCCAGGCGTCAGCCTGTCTCAGGCCTGTGGGGTCAGGTTAGGTTTCTCCTGCAACCATTATGCTCCCTGTCCACCTAATAGCATGCTATGTCTCTGAGGACTGGTGAGCAGCGCCATACAGAAAAGCTTCATAAACTGCAACATGCTTAAAAGAAAGACGGGCTCGTCCTGTGCGTGCGGGTGGGACCTGGAGGACTTGCTCACGGCTGGACTGTTGGCTGGTGCTCTCCACAGCTGAATAGGCCCCTCCACCAAGGGATCCACCTTCTTTCCCTCCTGTCGCTTCTGACTCAGTGATGAGTCCGAAGCTGGCCCCCGCTCTGTCCTCAGGATGGTACCCCAGGGCTAGGCTGCCCCTCCCTGCCCTGTCCTCTGCCTGTCACCCTCTCTGGTGCCCGTACCATCGGCCCATTGCCAGCTGTGTCTCAGACATGCTGTCTCTGAACTCACCTTGAGGATACCTGGCCCCAGGCTTTCTGTACTACATTTTGGGGAAAGGCACAGGTGATTTCATCCTGGAGCTCAGGAAAACCAGGGCAGGCAGGTGAGGGGAGGGGCTGACAGGGCCGCCTGCTGTCGGAGCTGACCTGTGCACTGCTGTGGCCTGGGCAGGTGTTTGGAGCTGTGCTTCCAGGAAGAGGCGTGGATTTGATGATCAAAGACGGAGCCCCAAAGACTGGAGTTCAGGGCTCCCCGAGTCTGGCAGGATCTTCCCTGCCTGCCCTCCTCTGTCATCTGCCCCAGGTCAGCGTTAGCTACCTTCATCTGCCTTCATCTGTCTTCATCTGCCTTCATCTGCCTCCGCGGCTCCAATGGCCCCTCAACATCCAGGTCACTTTGATATTTCTTAACACCTCCTTCAGAGCTTTCAGGGAACATTCCCCTCCACCTGTCCAGGTGCTGGTTAGTCTCCACTCTCCTGCCACATCACAGCCACTGCTGTCTCGGCTTGCACTGGCCCCCACAGCCTGAATGTTAGTGACTTTCTCCTTGCTAAGGCACAGTACTCTGCACCCGTGATTCTGAGGAGGAAAGCATTACTGAGCTCATGATTTGCAGAAGTTTCAGCCCATAGGTGGTGGGCTGCAGTGCGGGGCAGCAGGGAAGAGGGGCTTGCTGAAAAAGTTGCTCATGGCGCCAGAGGGAGATCAAGCGTGGTGCTAAAGCGATAAACCCTCCCGGACCACGCTCCCGGTGCCACCCACCCCCTCGGCTTCTCTTCCCAAATCACATTTAGCTATGAACCCATCAGTGAGCTTAACCGCCCATAAACATCGTGCTCCTGTGATGCAGTCCCTCCCACAATCTGCCTCTGAGCACGTAAGGCTCTGGGGGACTTCCGGGTATAACCTTAACAGCCCGCGGTACTTCTGTTTTCTCTCTAAGCAACCGTACAGCACGGGCCCTTATGAAATCACACTTCAATAGGCCTCCTAGCTCCCACGTTCCCTGTCCTGTGAGCTCTTTATCATAGATTTTGTTTTTTAATATAATTTTTTGGAGGCCTGTATTTATGTAACTGTTAGACTGAGTACTTTGATGGAAAAAAGTCCGTGCATGTAGCCAGTGTATCACCAACACCCGCGACGGCGCTAGGCCTCGTTAGTACCGGGAGACACCTCAGAGCACAGTGACTTCCTCTGGCTCCCCGGTCTGTGGCAGGCATGAGGCCAAGCATGGCCTGCCCCGGACTTGGGAGACAGACACTGCACAGCCGGCCAGGCTCACAGGAGGACGCACAGGCTCGGCTGCAGTGGAGGGAAGCTCGCGATAGCAACTGCATATGGGAAGCTGCGACAGTCCCTTGTCGGCGAAGGTGAAGACAGGAGGCCGCATGCCTGTGGAAGTAAATGGTCCGGTTAGAAGACAACAACGAGCCACCAGGAAAAAGCTCCAGGAACAGCGAGTAGTGGAAGGAAAGGACCTGGCTTGCAGCGCGAGCCCCGCATTCTCCCGAGAGCCGGGCAGCAGAGTGAGAGCGAGCGCCCACATACGGGACGACTTAAGCCGGTGCGAGCGAACGTGCGTGTCACTCCGAGCGGGGGGTACGCGCAGCATTATTAGGCCCAGCCCAAGGCCACAGTGCAGCCGTCAATCAAGGCACGAGTGTTTAAAAAGCGGTGGAAGTGGTAAGGAAACACGACGTGACCGACCTGTGAGGCTGGGCTGTTACTCCCTGCAGCACATAGATGACTAATGATGTGGATAAATATGTGCTTAGCTTTCTCACAGCCACACACGCAATTTATTTAATTCTCGAGGTATTGTATCGTTCTAGAAGCCCTTGTGCTGACGGTGATCCGTTCAAGGGTTTCCCACTACTCAGAAGAAGCTGGACCTCGTTCTCCTAAATAAAATCTGTTTCTTTGATAACTGAGATTTGTGTATGGAACATGGTATTTAGGGGTGTCTACCACCCTTTCTGGTTTAATTTATAGCTTCAGAAGTTCTGCTCAAAGATCATCATAGCACTGGGTTATTAGGATCCTTTAAAATGCAAATAAAGACAACTTAGAAGGCTATGGGTCTTACCTAGGGTTCGTTGAATGACCTTCAAAGTGCCTCACCATAGAGGGAGAGGCCTGAGCGTTTGTGGACTTAGGATACCACCTGACTGAGTAGACGCCTGAGACCACCCACCCACTCTGTCAACTGCCTCCTTGTTCCTCCCTGCCTCAGTTTCCACAGCTCGAGAAGGGGCTAATAAACAAGGCTCAGAAGGTTAGAGACCAGAGGACACAGTCAGATGCTCATTTCCACACAGGATATGCTTCTCCAATTTGCATGAAAGTCAAATACAATTAAACTGAGTAAGAAATGTGGATCTAAATAAGGGCCATTCCCACAAAGCTGTCAGTTACAAAACCCCTAATGACATTTATTATTCGGGTACAG
>PVIR01036162.1:0-15989 GCA_004026965.1 Petromus typicus
GCATGATGATATCCTAGATTTTTCAAATAACATTCATCACGTTTATTTTAGTCTTCTCAAATGTAAGCCAATATTTCTAGTCAATTTTGTAAGAAAGAGGGGGTTGAGTTTCACTTGGTTGCTTTTTGAGAATGTTTCATTCTGTGGAGGCCTCAAGTTCCTTGGCTGAGGTGAAGAGCTGAGACACACACAGATTTAGTGCATCACCCAGGACATTATATTATTCCAAGAGAAAAGTTTTATTTAATTAATAGCATCATCACAACCACAGGCTTCCTTGTTTGCAACATGAGTCAGGACGAAGGTCAAGGTCAACAAGAAGGTAGATATAGTGTTGATAACTTCTAACCCTCCAACAATCATTCCTTTCTCACTCATTACCATTCTTTCATGGACACCATCTGGAATTCATTATCATGTGCCCTGCACCGGGTCTTTCCTCTAGATTTTTTTCCTGGTTCTGGACCTGCCCTATCTTTCAGCCACTGTATCTTGAAGATGAATGAATGTACAATGTGTATGTATGTGGAGTCAAATATTATTTATCCTTAAAAAATGGGGGTCCTATCATTTGTGATAATATGGACAAATCTAGCCAAATCAATTAAGGTAAGGACCAAAGGATGAATATGACCTAGTCTTACTTATGAGATATATAAAATAGTTCAACACATAGCAGCAATAGAATGATAACTGATAAGGGATAGGTAGAAGAGGAAGGGAGAGTTACTATTCTGTGGATGTAAAGCTTCGGTTATGAAAGATGAATAAGTTTTAGGGATTTGCTGCACAACACTGAGTTTGTAGTTGACAGTGCAAGATTAAATATTTGTTTAAATATTTATTTATCTCCTGCTAAGTGTTCTTACTACAGTAAAAATAAAATGATAACAAAGAGACATATTTATACTCTAAATCCCTCCAAATTCTCTGAGCTTCAATTCACTTCTCAGGAAAGAAGAATAAGGCCAACTCGGTGCCCTGTGAGAACTAAATGTAGCAATGTTTACTTGGGTGTCTGGCACATCACTAGCAGTAAATAGGATTAGTTTTATGTCCATTGTGGAGATATACACAGTGTAGTGGTGAATACTGGCTCTAGAGCCATCCTATGTGTCTGAATTCTGTCTTTGCTACTTCCTGGTTGCATGGTCAGGGGAGGTTATTTGGTCCTTATCTCAGTTTCCTTATCAGCTAAGTGAAGTCAACAATATTATGAAATAGACGGAGCTGTTTTGAGAATTCAGTGAGGCAGTGCTTGTAGAGTTCAATGGATGTTTGCCTTATTATTATTATTATTATCATTACTATTATTATTATTAGTAGTAGTATTAATTTACTAGGGAAATGAGTAGCCCTCTTAATTCAGTTCTGTTATTCTTCTTTGCCAGGTGGGAAAAATGGGTCTTCATTGGTAAACTTATGAAGGAAAATGCTGATCCTCCAAAAAAGCTATTGAGCAATGATTTTCAAGATACGTAGTAAACCCAAGCTACACATGAAAGGCTGTTAAAGTAGGTCATTGCCACAGGGCTTCTTAGAGAGGGTGCCGCTGGGGTGATTTATGTCTGGGGGGATTATTAATTAAACAAAAGAGGCTCTGTGTTTTTGAAAAATGCTTCTGCCATCGGAGAACTGTGTATGAGAGACAGAAAGGAATAGATGTGATTAAAGAGTGTATCATTATCTATCTATCTGTATATTCAAAAGGTTATGCATTAAACACATTTTGTTTCTGCCTTTAGTGCTTTGGAAGTTTTAGCAGATTTCTGTGTTGAGTTTGGACTTCTTTGATACACTCATTGTGAAAGAAATGATTTTGTGCATGAACTCACTGAATCAATAAGGGGTTGGCTCATTTTTAAAGAAGAATGGAGGACGACATCTGTGGTTTGTGGTCTAGGGTGTGTGTGTGTGTGTGTGTGTGTGTGTGTGTGTGTGTGTGTGTGTGTAAAATGCATGTGTAACCTCTAGGTAATGACCATTGGGGTGGTTTTCTACACAGGCTTTCCTTTAAGAGCATAACAAGAACAGAACTTAGAGGTATGACCCTTCCTAGGTGAAAGTCTTTTGCAAGAATTTGAAATTTGAATTATCACCCTCAATGCTTACCCCTTCATTGTTCTTAAAGCAGTGACCTTTCATGTCATTATTTTTTCAGATTATTTTGTCTTCGGATATCATTACTCTCAAACATCAGTCTTCTTAATTTTATTCCCTAATCAGTGAAAATATCCTCAATAATATTTTCCCCAGGTTTAAAAAATAACATACAGTTGTAAACAATTAGATAATGTGAATATGTGAAAATAAGAAAATCTAACAAAATAGCAGCCTTTTAGATTTTCATATGCATGTGTTGTGCATACACAGGCACACACATGAAGTGTTTTGTAGCCAACTTGTCACTTCATCATATCGTGTTTATGCATCCTTGTGTCTCTGTATTTGAAGACATAGCTCTATTATATTTATGAGCTACATGATATTTTTGAATGCAATAATTTATTTACCAGCCCAATAAATGCACCTCCAAGATTTTTCCAGTTTACTCTTATAAACAACTTTCGTAGGAACACTTGTGTAGAAACACTTTCTTACAATCACCTGATCATTTCCTTAGGATGAAGTCATAGAACAGTGGTGGAAAAACTACAGCACGTGTGTTAATTAACTAGTTAATGAATTAAGTTTTAAGACAAAAGATGTTAGTGGATGGATTTATTTTTCTAAACTAAAACCTCAGTGTTCAGCTTTCATTGCAGTGGGACACTTGGAGATAATAAGTTGATTTGGGTTGCAGTTTGGCTCCTTGTCTCTGAAAGGTTCACTGTCGCTGACCTAGGCAGCTCACAGAAGGAGTTAGTTCTCTGAACATTTACTTTTGACTCATACCAGTCAATTGCCTTGTAGAGAGGTATTTAAGAGTACACATATTGCCACATCCTCTGTAATCTTGGCCGAATTGATATTTTTTCTTTAGACAATTTGATGATTGCAAAATATTTCTATGTTTAAATGTGTATTTCTATGACCCTTGGTGAGGCCGAGTGTCCCATGCTTCTGTAAATTGTCCTTGTTTGCATCTTTTAAATGCATGTTCATATTTTTCAATGTATTCTTTATTTTTAAATTGATTTGTATGATCTCTATTAAGAGTATTAGCTATTTTATGCCATGTCTAATAAATGAAGCTTTATTTAATATTTTACCTTTGATTACAGTGCTTTCGTTGATCACATTTTATTTTTAAATGTTTTCCTTTAAGTTAAAAATAGCTATTTCTGATCCCACAGTGATAACATTAAATGTTCAATTGATTTCATCAGCTGAAAAGATATTCCATGGTTGAGATAGAATCACCAGTCACTCATGTAACTGTTAGGGAAAGTATTTTCAACTTTAGCCTGCACCAGTGAAGCACAGATGTTGGGGGGTGAAGGTAAGAATTTACTTCCATTTGGCTGGTTTAGGGCTTTTCTACCTCCAGGAAATAATCTCCCAAGATGGCGGAGAAGCTAAAAAAACTTGGTCATGTGAGGCTTGACCGAAAGGAAGGAAAGATATTTTCCATAAGAGAAATGACTCTTTGGGATCTTTACTTCTAATTTGTTTTGAAAAATTCTTATGTGGAACACAATGAATTGATTCTAAATTTCTTCCAGCAATATAATTAATGCATATAAATTATGGAGAAGCTTCTATTCAATATAAGGTAGATCTTTCTAACAGTCTGAGGTACCACAATACTCATAAACTGGAATTAGACGTATTTAAATAAAACTTAAATTATCTCCAAGGTTAGGTAAGACTTTCTCATCTTTCACCTAGATTGATGAATAAAGTATTATATTTGTACTCCCACTGTCTAGTTTGTCCTTCTTCCAAGCCACCCTCTGTACAGTCATCAAAACAATCCATCTGAAAGCAAAATGGTTCCTCCTACTCATTTGCTTATAAGTATTCAGTGATTTTCCATCAACTTCAGCCCAGCACATTAATCATATCTCTAGAGTTTCTCATGAATTCCCTCCCCTCATTGTTAAGGTTTATTTACCTCTAACAATAATCCACCTGTGGCTCATCACATATAACAAAATTTATTCCCTAGGTGACTTTGTTGATTTTCCTTCTTAATAGGAGGTGCTGCTCTGCTTCTTTTCCTGGCCGGCTTATATTTTTCACATAAGCACTGGATGAAATTCCAACTCCTCCCAGAAGTTCTCATTCAGTACTATCCTGAACTGAGAAAGGGTTTCATGTCAGCATCTCCAGGCTGTGGAGAGTTGGGAAAGTTTATTCTATGTGCTTATTGTTCCATCATGAAAACACTGGGAATGCCAAGTGTGCTGTTGCAGCCCTGTAATCCCAGCATTCTGAGAGGCTAAAGCAGGACAGATTTCAGGTTCAAGCCTACTTTGAGCAATTTAGAGGCTTGGTGGGATCCTATCTCAAAATAAAGAAAGGATTAACTATGTCACTTGGTGAAAAGACTTTGCTTGGTTCGTTTCCTCGCACTGCCCAATAACGAACACCCTTGTGTAGAGCTTTAACATCTATTTATTGTGCTGCATGGATTGAGTTTCACCATTTCTTAATCCTCCTAATAATCCTATGTAGTGGACATTTTTACTATCCAAGAGAGAGATCATAGAGCTGTAGAGAAAACAAGGAGCTTGCTCAGTTCATACTCCACAGCTAGTGTCTTATTGCAAAATCAAATTCTTAATCACTTGCTAAAACCCTGACATACTATTAGTTCACACACACAAAAACTTGTAGCTCTGGTTGTAAAGACAACATCCTTCTCAAGAGTGTGTATTTCTTATTTGACTTTGGTAGTTGAAACTTGAACCTAGAGAACACAGAGCTATATTCAGCTTTTGTTTTGTTTTGTTTTCTTTGGAGACAGAATTTTGCTAAGTTGTTCAGACTGACTACAAACTTGTAATCTTTGTGCTTCAACCTCCTGAGTATCTAGGATTACAGGCCTGTACTGCCATACTGACTACCATGTTTTGAGACTGGACCAGCCAAGTTATCAAGGAGGGTGACAAAACCTCAAGTTGAATAAGGGGTGGAGGAAAATAATGATGGGTGGACTAAGAAGTTGGGTGAACCACTAACCATTTCACTGGTGCTAACCTGGATACATTACCATTCAGTTAATGGTTGCTTTGTTTGATTTGGCTGGAAATCAAGAACTGACAAAGTGCAGTTCTGCTAGGAGCTCTGGGCTCTGAATGCCAACAGGCCTCAGCCCTTGTTGCAGTTCTGTATTCTAAGTTGCTGATTGTTCTGCTTGTTTTTGTTGCTACCAGAAACACCCATCAGTCAATGCTGGTCAGCCCTGTTGGTTACTGTTGTTACCAGATATGGTCACTAGCTGATGTCAGTTACTCTTGCTGCCAGACATGACCCCTGGTCAGTGTTAGCCAGATCTCCAGTAGATACTGTTGATCACCATTGATTTATACTACCAGTTTCTGGAGATCTCAGGGATGGAAATTTTTAGAGTTTTTAGTTCTTTTTTTAAATGTAACTGTTCTGTTCATATCCAGGAAAAGAATCCCAAGAAGATTTACAGGACCTTCTAACACCATATAACCTGAGAGAGAAATCACACGCAAATTTACAGGCTGACCAGAGTGAAGCTTTATTTGAACAAGGCCTGTGCTCTAGCACAGAAACCCTATGAACAGGGCCCTCTCAGACCAAGGCCAAAAAATGTGAGAGAAATGCTGTTTACATAGCAGTAGTGGGCCTGTGATTGGTCCAGTCTGATCTAAGTTCATCCTTGTGATAGAAGCTTACTGATTGGGCTAACTGAAATTCTACTGCTTGGTTCACAAATTCATTCTTGCTCTAGCCTAGCTAGTGCAGTATAGTTTTCTGCAGACAACACATGGATTCAAGTCTGGGGGAGCTTAGTTTGGTATGGTATAACTAAGCCAAACAAAGAGACCTTCATAAATGTTCCTTTTGTCACATAGGAATACCTCAAGAAAAGCCTTCAGGATTGTTTCTTTCAAAGTAGAATAAAATAATAAACCAACATCCCTTTTCTTTAGACCATGTGTCTTAAATTTTCAGTGTGGTATTGATGGCTTTTCTTCAACTATCGTGTGGAAGTTTATCTTTAAACTTTTTATTAAATTGAGTTTATTGGTATCTTTAAGTATTGTTTTGTTTTTTGAAATGGTCTCACTTTGTAGTTCAGAGTGATCCTAAACTCAGCCTCAAAGTCAGCAATCCTCCTGCCTCTGCCTCCTGAGTCCTGGGATTACAGGCGTGAGCCACCACACCTGATACTGTGGTATGTGGTACTGGTTGTTGGTGGGCATGAGTCGCCACACCCGCATTATTGTATATGGTTACTAGGGATCAAATTGGGGACCTTGTACTTGCAAGGCAGGCATTGGAACCACTGAGTTAAATCCCCAGTCCGGTATCTTTAAGTTTTAAGACAGATATTAGTGGATGATATGGAAAATTCCATGTAAGAGTCAATCCTACTCCATCTTTGATGTCCATGTCTTAGAAATTATCTGAGTTCTGTTGGGTCATCTGTTCAAGTTCCTTATCTCATGATAAATTTGTATTAAACATGACCCTTTTGATGGAGGCAGGAATATAATTCAAATCCTCATAGAATATACCAACCCACTTAAGAGAATCTTTAATTGGGTTAAGGGCCGTTTAGAATGAGGGCCTTCAATGTGGCCAGAAATCTATTTCTTAGTCTCATTGCTTTTTAAAGCCTGTTAGCCTTATTCTTTCCATTTGGCTTTATGTTTTTGGCTGGAATTTTGACTGATGGTAGTTCGGATGTGTCAGAATTTATATTTTCACTTCCTTTAGTTTCAGTTTGAAAAATCTCAGTGAAGGTGCTGATAGGCTAGGCTTGGTTAAGTGCCCATCCCTGGATAAGTGAAACCAGCCCGGCAGGTAGAGATATGATTATTCTCTCACTCTCTGCAGTCAGAGGATGGAATGTAGGAGGGAGCAGTTCTCTGAGAGATGGAGGATAACATTGCCACCCCAGTGGTAGGAATCAGACAAAGCAACACACACAATGATAGCCTTCCATGAATAAGTTAAATCAGCAAAGCTATGAGCTCTGATTAAAATCATGACATTTCTTCCTTTTAAAGGGAACATTAATTTTGGAGCACAATAAAAGATGCCTTGTTCACCTTTATATTTCCCACAAAGTTTAAAACTGTACTTTAAACCAAAGAAAGAAATACGAAGAAAAAAACAGGAGAAATGATAGATTCCTGCATTGACATAGTCACAATTATTTGAGCCATCAGCCCCTTTGAACACCCTCAGATGTTTCTTATTTGCACTTGCTTCCTCTTAAGAAAAGCAAATAGGGCTTTTTTTTTTTTTAACATGTTACCTTAGTTTGAGTTTGTGAAGCCACCTCTGCAATGCATCATGGGTAAAATTAGCTTTAAAGATAATTGTAAATATGCTATTGATATTAACTGATGTTTTCCCAACATTGCAATAATGCTTGTTTTGTTTGTTGGAGAGTTTATTAGTTTTTGATCAATAGACTGTGAGATTTGTGGGGGAAATTAGCATAGTGAATAACAATTAGGCAAAAAATCAATGGCATTCAGACAAATACGAGGCTTGAAAAAAATCCCACCGGTGCACAATTTTCACACATGTGTGTATGCACACACATATGCACATATTTTAAAAACTGAAATGCATCTCATTTATAATGCCAAAGTGAGGGGAAGATGGAGCTGTATGTGGCCTTTATGAACAAAAACAACAGATACAGAGAATTCACCGGAGATTCTGGTTTTAGGATACTTGAGATCTTTGTATTCTGAAAAACCTCAAACATCGATATCCACTAATTCATTTGCATGCTCTTTATTTTTAGTTTAATTAAGAGTCATTGAATCTTTTTCAGCAGCTCTCTGCTGGGTGCTGGGGATAAGAAGTAAAGCAGATAGAACTCTAGAGCTCTTGTGTCTTTGCTTTTGTTCTTTCCTTCCTTTCGCATTATTCTGTGGGTGATCAGAGCAGAGAACTTATACAAAGTATGTTTGGAAAATATCATTGTTTACATTTAAAAGTATTTATTACAATAAAAGACACATTGCTATTAATTCCCTTCAAAATATTCCTCTTGGCTTTCAACACATTTGTCCTGTCATTCTTGCCACTTTTTGGAGCAGTTCTGGGAGTGGTTTTTGTGTCCTTAGCAGGCATCTTTGGTGTCCTGAACTGATTCAGCACGTTTCCATTACATGGTCATTTTGACTTTGGAGAAGAGGCAGAAGTCACAGGGAGCCACATCTGGTAAATAAGGCAGGAGGGGACACTTTGTAATGTTTTCAAGCCTGCCTTCTGGTGGGTGGCACTTGGCGCAGCGTTCTCCATGTTTTTATCACACCTTGTAAAGACACTCATGAAAAAGGACATCTACAACTGCTTCAGAAAGTGGTAAGGATGATGATATGCATCTGAAATGAGGAGGATTGAAGGCACTGTGTCTTTTATTATAATGAAAATTTTAAAGACGTAAACTGTGCATTTTCAGTCACGCCTGGCATGCCGTGCCCCTGAATGATAGCCAATTAAATAACAAGAGACTTCAGCAGTCACAGGATCCAGTTTACTCCTAAGAATAGGACAGAAATCCCCAAACTACAGTGAGTCCTCAGCCTTTTGTCTGAAGACTTCATCACCTCCCAGGTGGTCAGCTGTAGGTGTGCCTAACTCTGATTATTGGAATATGATTTCTAGCATCATAGAAGCCTGTTTCTATGTAGCATTCTGTCATTGGTTCTGGTTGTGCCCCTGGAGTTAGAAAAAACAAGAGATCAAAGCCAGAAATAGTCATTTATCATCTCTTAAGGCCATTTTGTATACTTTCTTCTTGGGAAAAATAGTCAGGAGCAATTATTACCACAGTGTTTTTGAGCCTCAAAGGGTGATAGGCACTGAAGTCAGTGCTTCTCATGTGTACTTTATCTTATACTTAACAATAAATGTATCAAGTAATTTCTATTGTTAGCTATGTATTCCTGATGAAGCTGAGTGAATGAGTTTCATATCTCCCTGGATGCATTAGATCTAGTATCCAAACCAAGAAAGTGCGTGTTCACACAGATACTATTCTCTATGATTTTATTGCCTTCAGCACAAGAAGTAAGAACATGTATGAACTCACTTTTCAGCCTCTGCTTTTGCATTAAGTATCAGGTTTTTGTCTGGCAGTGTGGATACAGCCTTGAAGCGAACCATACCAAGACATCTCCAATTGCCTTCTCTTCTCTTGGTGGACAGGAGAGGCAGCAGGGGCTAAGAGAAAGGGAAATAGATTTTGCAGATTTTTTCTCAAGAGCTCGTGAATCACAATTCTGCATACTTTGTATGTTAGCCATGGCCTGCCCCTCCTGGTTCTGGGAAGTCTCCTAGATTGTGTATGAGGCATCTCTGATTCTTTTGAGAGGTGGCCATCTGTCTGCAGAGGAGGATCCTCTGGTCCGGTGTCCACATCCCAAGTCCTCCTGCTTTCCAGGTGGAAGAGATTTCCAGGCTTCCTAAAGACACACATGTTGATCCTATACTTTTTGAAGGTAGTGGCCACATTTCTTATTTCCAGAGGCTCTGGGAAGTGTGGTTCGAAAAGTTACAAGGCATGTACTGGCTGGATTAAGTACAGTGATTGAAATATAGGGCAATGCTCATCACTTACATTGCATCTTAGAGTGTTCCCTGAGAGTATTGGAAAAGTATATTTACTGCATCGCTCAGTCTCCCTGTGGGCTCTGATATCTGAGTATCACGGCGCTGAGGATTCCACGAGGTTCATTGCCAGGTCTGAGAAACTTCACTGTACATCATCCTATCTGCTAATTCCTTGTGGAATATCTCTATAGCTGAGAATTTCCTGCTCCTGCATGCCTGTTCAGAAATCAATGTTTAGAATAATAGTCCTGCTTGGCTCTGAATTGGGCTGGTTAATAACCATTGCTAGGAAAATCAATCAAATCTGTGATATCTTATTACTTACACTAATTTAATCACAGGGAACAGATTGCTGTTCCAGTTCAAAGGGTAAGGTGTGTGTGCCTCTGTGTGTGTGTGTGTGTGTGTGTGTGTGTGTGTGTGTGTGTGTGTGAGTGCCAGAAGGTACCTTATGCAAAGAAGGTAGTGAGCCAGAGGAAATAATCTATTGCTATAAATCGCTACAACACATTATTATAGGAAATATTCAGTTGAACTTTAATTTGTACCTAAAAGCATGCCTCTTTTATTTCAATTTCACTCTAAGAATATTTTTTGTTTTGAATAATTGTTAAGCTCAGAGAAGGCAATTGCTAATTCCGTAGTCATATGAATTAACTGAGTTTGATCTTTAGTACAATTGTTCCCGTATGATTACTACAGCCAACCTAACTGGCTCAGTCCTAGGCAAACAGTTAGATTATAGATGGGCAGGATGGAGATTGTGAGTGTGAGGGAACTGTGGATAGTTCACTCTCCCCATGTACATTACTCAGTCCGTGTTGACCTCTCACACTCTCTCCTGTTACCTTCCTGCCCATCCTGATCTCAAAGGCTTCATCCTCACACAATCTTCCCGAAGACTTCTAATCACATAAAAGCTTGCTCTCTTCCAAAATTCAATTCTTTTGTGTTTTGGGGGTGGATACTAATTACCCAGTCTATAGCATGTACTTTTTTTTTCCTACTGGAAATGACCCTGGAAATTCTGGTGAAGTTTTTAATCAGAGATCCTGCTCTGTTCTTTCAGATTGGCCAGGAAAAACTCTGCCTTTTTTGGATATAGAGATTGATCCACAAGGAGCCATTTGTAACCTTCCTTTGGTGATCATGTGGAGTTCGGAAAAAGGAATATCCTTAAGATTGTAAATGGTAAGGATCATGAAGAGACAATTTGTATCCTGGTATGATTTCTGCCTTTATTGGCTCTTCCTGGGTCCTTTGCTCCTGTTTTAGGAAATGTTCTACTTGCTGTTCGCTTGTTCTAATGCAGATATAACAAATTTTACTTCAGGCCACAAGTCTGATTTATTAGCAGTGGCTGCTAGAGTGTTGTGTTAAAAAAGACCTTAAGGTCATGGATGAGGTCAGCAGGAAAAGAGATCTGCGATCAATTAGCTATGTCTGACATGGAGACGGGAGGGGTTGTAAACAAGCCAGGTGTTTGCCATCTTTTATCTAGTGGCATTTGCTATTTCTTCTCTGTGATTGGTGTGAGTCTTGGCTTTAGGCAGCGCTTTATTTCTATCACTTGTCACATTTGTCACCAGGAAAGCCACAGTGGCCACCTCAGGAACCAGGCCAACCTGAGTTTTGCCCTTCAGATTTTAAAATTAATTCTTTGGGTCCTCAAAGGCTGAAGTCAGTCAGCAGAATAAATGATGGTAAAGAGCATAAATCCAAGTGGGGCAGGAACATAAAGGGTGGAAGGAGAGATGAACTTAAGCCACCCTGACAAATTTAGGGAGCTTGTGGCATAGGCTGAGAAACTTAGGTTTGCCTCATATTAACCCATAAAGCAAATTCATTTAAACTAGCTTTTCAAATTCCATTTTCAGTGGATTAGTTTGATGGCATCATGATCCATCAGGAATTTTGTGTGCTTGTATGTGATCAGGGACCGTACATGCCTTCTTTGATTGTGCCTCTGCTGTACTTAGTATATAGTAAATGCTCCATTATGTTGTGAATTAGGAAATGAATAAATTATAAGACAAATGCTCCAATTCTCCAGCTCAGATCAAAATTAAAAACTTATGAGATTGATATTTAGGAAATACTGTTTGAGCTGAAGTTTTGTCATCTGGAAGAGGTACATCTAGTTTGACATTTTAGATGTGTAATTGATGAGATTTCAGGATGGATAAGATGCTTGGAGAAGGAAGGAGAGAGAGAGAACAAGAAAGTTTCCAAATTTATGACTGGAGCACCGAGGGATGGTGATAACATTCACCAAGATGCTGTCCTGAAGCACTTGTCAGAAATACATCTTGTGTTCTCCTTTTATGGGCTGGTTATTTGTCTGTCTTCTTCCTAATCCAAGTAGTGCATCAAGGAGGTACTGTGCCTATCTTGGAAACTATCATATCCCCAGAACTTAGTCCAATGTTAGCACAGAGGGAGCTGTAATAAATATTGAGAGGATGCATGGGTTGGTGCCGTATATCCATTCATGATAACAAACAGCAGAATCACTGTATGGGATGGCATTACATTTCTATTTATGGTAGCTGAGAAGCATGTTATCTAGAAGAATCTTCTAGTTGTTTATCATGGGAATGAGCATGCAATATCTGCTTCATATTATTTGAAACTTCTTTCTGGTCTATAAGAGACCTACTAATCACAACCATAGGATTCAAAGGCAAGTTTTACATGAGCTTCAAATGCTGAAGGTCTGTTTGGAATTTATGAGTCTTAATCCATAGCTTGTTCTTGTTCACAGTCAAAGATCAAGGCCAGTGAACTGTCAATAAAAACTGTAAGCGGCTTTCCATGGTTTCTGATGGGCTTCTCCCTAAGGTGACAAAATGTAGCATTCATCACTAGTGGAGCAGCCATTTTTAGAGGTGTCTTGTGCGAGATATAACATATTGATAATAAAAAAATAGTATGTAATTTTGTTAGTATGTCAGCATGTGGTTTTGGATAAAAAGAGGAAAGCTCTTAGAAAATAGAATAGACTATATTTGAATGTTTCCTGTAGAATTTGGCACATAGTTGGAATTCAATGAATATGAGTGTGATGATCACCTTGGAAGAGCTGGTGTAGGAGGAGCAAACTGAGTTGGTAAAAAGGAGCATGTCGGTGAGGATTGGAGCCCCAAAATCAAATTAGCTGTCATCACATCATTTTCTTGGCTAAAAAGAAAATGAGCAGAAAAGGCATTTTGATGCACTGAATGGTGAGAACAGCCCCTCTGTTAGTTATGGGAATGCTTACCTCTCACTGGCCTACTCTAACCCTTGGAGACTCAGAACTGAAAACTTACACCTGGGATATTGCTATAAGAAGGATAAAGAATATGATGAGCTTCATTAATCCAGCCTTATGCACAGTAACAATTGGTTAATTTATTGGCATGTACAAGGCTTTGTGAAGCACTAAGGTTTAAATGTTCAATTTTTAATGCTAGTGGGACATGAGTAGACAGTGTTCCAATAGCAGGTAGGACTGGTGCACCCTTGGCAGATTTAGAGTTGGGTTCGGTTAGGCATTCTAACAAAAAGTAATTCTCAGCTGTGGTTGCACATGAGAATCAGTGGGAAATCTTACAAAATATCAACCCAGGAGGCTCATTGTGGAATAAAATCTCTGTAGGTACCAGCTTGGGTTCCAGTTTCATTTCCTCAAGACTTGTCCGGTGGTTGTAATGCGTGGCTAAGTTGGAAACCCACCTCGTTAGCTAAATAGGAAAATAGTGAAATCCATCAAGCAATTTAAGTTTCCTGCTTTATTGAGGTGTAGTTGACACATTAAAATTGTATACTTTATGGTATATAATGTGATACTTAGATATACGTATACATTGTGAAATGATTACCACAACCAAACTAATTAACATATTTATAACATCACATTAGTACTGTATGTATATTGGGATCTCTCAGCAAATTTCAAGTATATAAGATAGTGTTATTTTGTTTTGTTTTGTTTTTGGTACTTGGAATTGAATTCAGGATCTTGTTCTTGCAAGACAGGAATGGTGCAGCTGAGCTAAATCCCTGCCCTATATGATATTATTAACTATAATCACCATACTGTGCATTCTAAAATCAGGAATTTATGGATCCTGCACAACTGAAACTTTGTATTCTTTGATCAACCTCTTCTCATTCCTCCATTCTCCAGCTCCTACAACTGCAGTGCTACTCTCTACTTTTATGAATTCAGCTTTTTTAGAATCTGTATAAAAGTAAAATGATGCAATATTTGTCTTTCTGTGTCTGTCTTGTTTCATTTCGCATAATGTTCTCGAGGTGACTGACATCACCCACTTTTGTGATGGTGAGAACCTGTTTAATGACTAACCTAGCATTTCTTTTCTTTTCTTTTAACTTTAGTTTTTTTTTTGAGACAGGGTCTTGTTTTGTAGTTCAGGCTGGTTCTGAACTCAGCCTCAAACGAGCAATCTTCTATCTCTGCCTCCCAAATGCTGGGATTACAGGCGTGAGCATGAGCCACCATGCCCGGCACTGTGGTATGTGGTACTAATTGCTGGTGGGCATGAGTATCCACACCCAGCATTGTTATATGTGGTTATCAGGGATCAAACATGGGTCCTTGCACTTGCAAGGCAGACACTGGAACCACTGAGCTAAATCTCCATTTCACTATTTTCAGAAATATACTGACCCATAATAAAGAGAAATTGCCAAACACATGTTTTCCAGTAAAGGCGAAGATTGTGAACTGTTAAAACCTGAGCCTGTGTATCAGTGATTTTGTGTATGTGGCCAGGGCTGTGCCTGTTTCAGGCCTATATGAATGACTATTTCATTCTTTTTATTTGACAATGATTCCACTGAGACTGGGAAGAAGTAGCCAGGGAACTATTAAATAATGTGGAAGTTGAGCCAATGCATTTTCCCTAGAGGAGCGCTGTAGGGAAGGTAGGAAGAGCAGAACCCTACTGCTAAGTGAAACCTCAATGAAGATTTGATGACAATGCCCTAGAGCGTGAACAAAGACAGATAAAGGAGTTTTCTGTCTCTCTGTCCATTCTTCCTCCCAGATTCCTGTGACCTCAGTCTGAAGTCAAGCCTTCCATGCTGTTGCCTGTTTCATGCTCTGCCTCTCAGTGATGAAGTGACTGAGGGAAAAATCGTTGAGTGTGAAAGGGACTCTTGGTGAGGATCATCAAGTGGTCAGTGTGTTTCCTACTGGTGGTTTCATGGTCTGTGTAGATTTGGATGGAAGACAGTGAGCCATCCAGAGTGTCCCCCAAGGAAGCCAGCCTGGCTGTGCTCAGGACTTGCTCTGTCTGGCTTTCATTGGCTGTGTCATTTCTACTCTCAGTTTTCTATCCATGATGAGATGATAATAACACTCAACTTTATAGGGCTATCCTGAGAGTATAATGAGATATTACTTGAAAGAGCTTATTATGCCTAATAGGACCTTCTGGACGCATAGTAAATGTTAAGTAATACTAATTGTTACCATAGGTTTGGAGTATTCAACATCTTTCTCATGCTAAGATAAATGGCCATTCATTCATTCAGTGGATGTTTGCTGAATATTACTGTATGCAAGATCTTATGCAAAGTATTTCCAAATGGGCTACAAATAACTTATCCTTCCAGGAGCTGGGGCAGGGACCGTGTTGTGGCTTGTATCAAGATGTCCCCCTAAGGCTTCTTGTCCTTATAAGTGGAGCTTTTCTGAGCTGACTGGATCTAGGGTTTGTGATACTGAGATTAGGAATATGTGGTACTAAATTAGTATACTGATTAGAACTAGCCTATTTCTGGCCTGGATGGGATAAAAGGTAAAAGCAGGCTGGCTACTGCTGCTTGCTGCTGCTGCTGCCCCTGCCTGCTCTGCCATGAAGTGTTTCTCTTCTGTGATGCCCCTCATCCATGCCACCTTGCCTGGCAGCCAGATGAAACCTCTACACATTGTGAGCTGAAATCAAGCTTTCTTGTTTTAAAACTGGTGAGTGTTGATGCTTTGTCTCAGCAGTGAGAAAAGTAACTCAGACAGATTTGTTGGTAGTTTCTCCTGAGGATATGATAAAACATAGATAGAAAAAGAGGAAAGAACAGTTGACTGGCTGCAAGTCCAAGTACGTACAGAAAATTTCTCATGTCTAGAGAAAGCACAGGCATGTTGGTCAGAGAACCTCTAGGTTCTTGTGCCATGATAGTCACACCCCAAAGAGCAGCTGGTACCATATGGGGTTGATGGCAGTGGACATGATTCTAAGGCTTTCTCTTGAGAGAAA
>PVIR01036163.1:0-15990 GCA_004026965.1 Petromus typicus
ATCCCAGCACTCGGGAGGCAGAAGCAGGAGAATTGCTGTGATGTGAGTTGGAGGCTGAGCTCAGGGCCAGCCTGAGCTACAAAGCGAGACTCTGTCTCAAAAGAAAAAAGATATGAGAGATGGTTAAACAGACACAACGTTGTGTTAGTAGTTCAAACCTTCGAAGTGCTGTTCCCTCATTCTAGCTCAGTACACTTTCCTTCTATTCAGGCATGTGATTTCCTACTTTCAGTCATTTTGTAGAAGGGTGATGGAATTTCCAACCCCCAAAACTGCGGTAGTAGGTCAAAACATCTTTTCTTGAGCTCCATAATTTCTTTTTTTTTTTTTTAATTTATTTATTTATTTATTTATTTTAGGTTTTTTGAGACAGGGTCTCACTTTGTAGTTCAGGCTGACCCTGAGCTCAGCCTCAAACTCACATCACAGCAATCCTCCTGCCTCTGCCTCCCGAGTGCTGGGATGACAGGCGTGAGCCACCACGCCCAGTATTGTTATGTGGTTACCAGGGAATCGAACCCGGGTCCTTGCGCTTGCAAGACAGGCGCCGGAACCACTGAGCTAACTCCCCGGCCCAGAGCTCCATAATTTCTAATACTTTCCTAATGTAACCAAATTACTCCAAGGAAACAAAGAGGTACAATCCCCTCAACCAAATACAGTCACCTCAAGCTTCCTGCCAATGACATATTTCTTATCATGTGTTAAAATCTTTCAGATCATTCCAGCAGTACTAAAATTTGTGAAACTGACCCAAATTACGATCACAACATTATCTTAATTCATAAAGCAACTGTCATTTTTCCATTTTCGGAAAGCTGTTCTACTTCCGTATCATATAAAAATAAGCCTGTGGCAAACGATGATTGAGTGTACGCAGCACTGGTGTTTTACTGCAAGGCCATCGCACTGAGCTACGTTCCCGGCTCTTTTTTAATTTTGAGACAAAGGGTCTCATCTGACTAGCGCTCTCTGGGCTCACACCTGAAATCCTGGTTTGGTCCTCCAAAAGTGCTGAGATGAAAGTATGTGCCACCACATTTACCGCAAACACTACTTCACAGAATAAAGTTTGACCTACCTTCCTAAGCCCGGGGATGGTGCTTGAGAGTTATTGTAAGAATTCTGTGGGGAAAAAAAAATCAATAAACAAAGAACCAAAACACACTGCTACTTGTTAAGTAATAAACACATCTAACAGCACTGGGTTAGAGCTCATCAAGAAGCTGTATCAACTGAAGACAATAAAAGTGTGTGTGTACATACACGGTTGCATGCGCGCACGTGTGCACAACAGAAAGAGGCTACTCCGCGACAGCTGGACATAGGGAAATGAGTTCCACTATGTACAGAGAGGTGGCAGGAAGGAGATCGTGTGTGAATCACACATTCTGCCTAGAGCAGAGGTGTAAGCAAGGAACAAGAGAGAGAAAACTTAAAGACCTTCCAGGCTGGGTAAGCAGTAAGGGACCTAATCCAAAGGACAACAGGGAACTATGAGGGAAGTACCGGCCTGAAAAAACATGGGGAAATGCATTAGAAAACTACAAAAGCAGTCTAAAGAAGCATGATACCGGGAAAAAAAAAAAAGATCCTTTTAGAGATAAATATGGCTACTGAACACAGCTGGGTGAGTTCCACAGACAAATATGCACACACTTCAAAACTTTCCCAGGAAAACTCAAAACGTATTTGAGAGTTCTGAAGCAGCAGCTCCTCCCGCACGTGTCACCCGTCCAGGCAACACTTCTAGGAACAGAACTGGACACTTCACACATCCTGTTTCCTGGAAAATGGATCCTTCCCTTTTACATACCTTCAGATGCTCTGTCAGTGTCTTCGAGTACTTCAGAGCATTTTCTTTCTTCAGTTTGAATAGCCTCAGGTACAGCAAAGACTGGCATCTCAGGCTAGCCAATGGAAAAGTCAGCGTATTTACCAGGACAGCAGACTCTGACCACAACGGCACAGATAACTTTTGCACAGGGCAAGACTAGAGGATGGGGCCGGGGAGTTAGCTCAGTGGTTCCGGTGCCTGTCTTGGAGGTGCCAGGGCCCGGGTTCGATTCCCCGGTAACCACATAACAATACTGGGTGTGGAGACTCACACCCAGCAGCAACCAGTACCACATACCACAGTGCCGGGCGTGGTGGCTCACGCCTGTAATCCCAGCACTCGGGAGGCAGAGGCAGGAGGATTGCTGTGATGTGAGTTGGAGGCTGAGCCAGGGCCAGCCTGAACCACAAAGCGAGACCCTGTCTCAAAAAAAACCTAAAAAAAAAAAAAAAAAAGACTAGAGGATGGGCTCTTGCAAAGGCCTCACACGTGAACACGTGAGCAGACCCAGCACAGTGAAGGGAACATGGTTACAAACCAAGGACCAGCCTCCTATCAGTTGCTGACATTCAAAAATCAAAACTTCACCGACATGACACCAATAAATATATCATAGTAACATATGCATTAAAATATTGCTAAGGGATAGTTTCCAGACCAAATTATAAATAATCAAAAAATTAACAAAATAATGAACATTATAACTCTGATTGAACATACAAGTACAGTTTATACAAAGTCCTTGCCTGACAATCTCTGCCCAGCTATACAATCAAGCTGACTGCTTCCTGGTCCTTTTTCATTTCTTGAAAAGTTTCCCACTCTTTCCCATTATCTAGTCCTTTAAAATGTTTTTTTTTTTCTAACTATAGACAGGTTGCCTTATCTTTACTCTTCCTAACATACATTGCTCTTCTAAAGTACTTAACTCATATACTTGCATATTTATTTGATTAATCTGTCCCCTCAAACTAGATTATAAACTCTGTGACCAGACAGATTAATCCACAGAAATATTCTCAGGGCTCAATATAGACCCAGGTAAACTAAACTAAACTAAGTGAAGTGATAATACCCCCCGAGCTGGGGACAAGCAAGCAAGCCACAATCTTTTTGTCCTAAGAAATGGGGATACATGGAATGAGAGAGTACTGAAAGGAAAACTCGCACAAGGGATCACTTTAATTCAATCAAGAGCTGCAGTGTTAGTCCCCCCTACCGAGGTTTTCACTGAAATAGTGACGGATCAGAGAGCGAGACCAGCAACTATAATCTTTCAGTAGGAGTTTTAAGTGATTTCCTACTTGACTCTGCAAAGGCGGGTTTGTGACAGAGTCATGGAACACGATGCATGGGCGATCTCAGGAGAACACTCAGCACAAGCAACAGCAGCGGAGGGCAAATACTCACCAAAGCACTGTCAGTCTTTTGTCTGCGGCTGTAGCATCTGGTGCCAAGTAATTCTTTAGCTTCATTGTGTATCTGTGAGTTAAGATGACAAATAAATGATAAGTAGAGTACTTGAGAATTATCTTAAGAATTCTCCAGAAAAAAGAAAATACACTTACTAAACAAAGAACCAAAAACATCACTACATATACAGCACTAAATATATCTTAAAGCATTGGGTCAGAGCCCATTTTAAGAAGCTTCTCGTGAGCCCGGCGTGGTGGCTCACACCTGTAACTCCCATACTCAGGAGGCAGAGGCAGGAGGACTGCTCTGAGTCTGAGGCTAGCCTGGACTACATAGTGAGTTCCGGACCAGCCTGTGCTACAAAGCAAGATCCTGTCTCAAAAAACAAAACAGAACAGAACAAAAACAAAAACACAAAAAAGGAAACAGAGCTTATGTATATAGGGGACAGGGGGCTGTGGGGAGACTGGGGAATGGGACAAGACTATTAAGGCATGTCATGTACTGGTACAAATTCTCAATGTTGTTTGTGTTGTTTGTGATCATAATGTATATATTAAGTGTACCAATAAAATATATTTTTAAAAAATGTGGGGCCGGGGATTTAGCTCAGTGGTTTCAGTGCCTGTCTTGAAAGCGCAAGGACCCGGGTTCGATCCCTGGTAACCATGTACAATACTGGGCGTGGAGACTCCTGCCCAGCAGCAACTGGCACCACAAACCACAGTGCTGGGCATGGTGGCTCACGCCTGTCATCCCAACACTTTGGAGGCGGAGGCAGAGGCCAGCCTGTGATGTGAGTTTGAGGCTGAGCTCAGGGCCAGCCTGAACTACTAAGTGAGACCCTGTCTCAAAAAATCTAAAAAAAAAAATTAAAAATGTACCGATAAAGTCAATTTAAAACATAAAAAACAAACAAACAAAATGGACCAGAGAGGGGTTAAGGATTCAGCTCAGTGGCCCTGTGCCTCACCAGCAAGTACAAGGTCCAGAGCTCAATCCCCATTATGGGGAAAAAAAAAAAAAAAAAAAAAAGGACCAGAGAAATGCTATGGCAAGATTTTTCACTTACTTGATGAGCTCCACCGTGTCTGAATACATAGGGAACGGGGACTTGGATTCCTGAGCATTCTTCTCTAATGCATTCCCACATTCAATAAAGGATACCACAGCATCGAGATAGTACACTGCTTTCTCAAACCTGTCAGACTTCAGAGAGAACACAAGCCATGAGTAGCCCCGTACTGACAACCAGCAGGGATCTAAGCTAATCTGATCAAATACATACGTACAAAACAGTTACATACCAACGCATCTGCATTGTGCTTCAGCTTTTTTGCTTCCTGTAAGTAATGGTCTGCTGAGTAATTTCTGCAATGTAAATTTTTATTGTAAATAAAATAGCAAATATTTTTGTAAGATAACACTAGTCATTCTGATCTATAGTAAAACTCAATTTTCACATTCTCAAGTAAAAAAAAACTATCATTAAACATTCATCTGTTTTTTTAATAAATATTTTTACCATGTTAATAACACATAAACCTGCCAGATGCCTTGCTCAGGAAAAGAAATCAACCTCCCCAATGTGTATGAATGCATGTACGTACACAGTTATTTATTGCCATCTTGGGATTATGTGAATCTGGGGCCTTGTAATAAGCTACATCCTCAGCCACTTTTATGTATTATTAGTGTATATATTATCTTATAATATAAGAAAGGGTCTCACTAAGCTCAGACTGAGTTTGAATCTGTGATCCTGGTGCCTCAGTCTCCTACGCAGTTGGGATTAAAAGTGTGTACCACCCCATCTGGCTAAAGATCCCTAGAATTAACTGCTAACTTTCTTCAGTTGTTTTACAGAATAAAAGTAAATAAGGGATCCAAGATGTAACTCAGTGGCATTATGCCTGGCAAGCACAAGGTCCTGAGTCCAATCCCCAAGACTGCAAAAAGAGGAAAAAAGTAAGTAAGAGCCAAGCACAGCAGCACACACTTGTAATCCTAGCCGCTGGGAAGCTGAGGTGAAACACTTGAGAATCTGAGGCCAGCCTGGACTACACAGCAGGTTCAGAGTCGGTCTGGATTACAGTGAAGAAAAAAGGACAAAGTAAGAGGTGGGTAGGAAATGACCTCTCAACAAGAAGTGGAGGAAGCAACACAAGAAAACACCGATTTTAATGACAAAACAGTGGCACGCACCAGCAACAGGGACTGCCTCCTGCAAGACATCTTACCGCGCAAGAGCCTCAGCGCTGAGTTAAAAGGGCACTGATGGACTGGGATTAGGGGGTGCTGCCCAGCTAAACTCAAAATATTGTATGGATCACACACAGATACTAAACCTCTGGTCACTGACAGATATTAAAGAGTTTCTTTCATCAGTGAGTTGGAATCATTTCTTAAATCCATTTTAAAAAATCATATTTATCTCACCTGTCATCAAAGGCAAGCTTTGTTCTTCGAGGCTTAGAAGCATCAGGAATTGGTGTAGATGAAGGGCAATTAGAGGAACTATTTGGAGCCTTTTCCTAACAACAACAACAACAAAATATATATATACATATACACACACACACACATACAGTATGTTGAAAACCGTGAGGAGATTAAAAATTAAGTATTTCCTTAGCTACTGCTAAATGAAACAAAATTCTACCGTCTTTGTTTTCTTTTTCAGACAGCATTTCACCATGTAGTTCAGGCAGGACTTGAACTTGTAGTGATTCTCCTGCCTCAGCCTCCCAAGTGCTGGGACTACAGGTGGGTATCACCATTCCCAACCAATCTCAATGTCTTTGGTGTTAATTTTGTTATAAAACTTTAAAAAACTTTATAATGTAAACTTTTAAACAAAATGAGTCCATTTTGTAATATAACCAAATCATTCATTCTCACGTTTATTTAAGAATCTACTACATGTTAGACATTGCACTAGGCAATTGTTAAAATATAAGGTAGATATGAACTTTGTATCAAAATGGCAGTAGAGCTTAGGGCAAAATTCACTGGTCAATGAAAACAGCTATAATATTCATGAGGTGCTGGGCTGGGGATTTAGCTCAGTGGTTCTAGTGCCTGTCTCATAGGTGCAAGGTTTCTCAGAACCAAAAAAAAAAAAAAAAAAAAAGTTTATTAGGTACTTATTCTTCATCAGGCACTCTCAAGTACATATTCAGCATAGTTGTCAATCCTTGGATAACCAACTCTATGAAATAGGTTTGTTACTATACTAGATTTTTTAAAAAGTAGTAACAAAGAGGTTAAGTAAACTGCCTAAAGTCAAGCATTTTTTGATGTATGATCTGATCTGGATAACTCTAAAAGCCAATCCACTCTTTTTAAAACTATTCTGCTTTCTATCAAGGACGCTTTTTTTTTTTTGGAGACAGGGTCTCGCTTTGTAGTTCAGGCTGGCCCTGAGCTCAGCCTCCAACTCACATCACAGCAATCCTCCTGCCTCTGCCTCCCGAGTGCTGGGATCACAGGCATGAGCCACCACGCCTGGCACTGTGGTATGTGGTACTGATTGCTGCTGGGCGTGAGTCTCGACTCCCAGTATTGTATATGGTTAACCGGGGATCGAACCCGGGGTCCTTGTGCTTGCAAGACAGGCATCAGAACCACTGAGCTAAACCCCCGGCCCCAAAACTGAAGTTTTTTGAAATTAACATTTCAATGTACTTTTCTTCTATAAAAATTGTATATAATTTTGGTTTTCTAGGTTACCTAATTTTCTTTAGCTGATTAAAAAGTAGCTCATTTCAAGGTTACAGGGACTTCTTCACCAAACTCATGTAACTACCTAAGTTAAACTGCCACGATGAACATCAACCATTTAAATAGGCACTAAGCTTCAAAATGGTGAGCACACTTTCTATCTTGTTGGAAACATGAAAGTGGCGAATGACTCGTCTGAGCCATCAGACAATTCCTAAACACTGGAGGACAAGGCGCAAATACCTGTTTTCAGGAAGGACAAGCTTACTGAAAGAACTTCCTTAAGGAAGACAGGCACGATTTTTAACTACATGTGAGAGAGAGTACTAGAGCCAGGGAGCTAGACAGTGGAGCAGCGAACAGAGCAGGGTCCTGGGGACACAGGCCAACTCTCCAAGCGAGTGCAGGAGAGGGTCTGGCTAAGAAGACTGTACAGCTCAGTTTGAGAAGTTGTTCATGAAGTGAATGATAAATTTTAAAAATTTGTCACGTTTAGGGCCGGGGAGTTAGCTCAGTGGTTCTGGCGCCTGTCTTGCAAGTGCACGGGCCCGGGTTCGATTCCCCGGTAACCACATAACAATACTGGGTGTGGAGACCCACACCCAGCAGCAACCAGTACCACATACCACAGTGCCAGGCGTGGTGGCTCACGCCTGTCATCCCAGCACTCGGGGGGCAGAGGCAGGAGGATTGTGATGTGAGTTGGAGGCTGAGCTGAGGGCCAGCCTGAACCACAAAAGCGAGACCCTGTCTCCAAAAAAAAAACCTAAAAAAAAAAAAAAAATTTGTCACGTTTAGCGAGGAGTTTTTTTGAGTCTCATTTTTCAAATCTCAAAATGTCACGAATAATAATCCGGTGAATGATACTGTTAAAAATCTAAGGGCTTTGTTCATCATAATTGTATTCCTGATGAGATCAAGTTAGAAAGCAACGTGAAGGGCCTGGTAAGCAAACTGAGGGGAGAGGTCTACTGAAGAACAGCCCTGGAAAAGCTGGATCCAAATCCTCACCCACAAACATGAAGAATGTTCTTCTGCAGTATGTGTTCTACTGTGTAATAATTTCAGAGTTAATTCAGGTAACCTTTTTTTTTTTTTCCTACCTCAAGAATCAAAGTCAAGGTGTTGCTTTGTCCCTTTACATAATGTAACCCGGCTGGAAAGTCTAATTCTAAAAAATCCAAAGCCTACTGTAAACCATACACAAGTACTCAAGCTCAGCGCTGGACTAATTTGCCACTTGTTTTTAAAATGTCATAACCAACTTTTCCAGTTTTCTATTTGAATTAATAAGCATTAATTCAATTAATAGGGATAGTTTATTGCTTTCACGATCTCAGGTCATTATATAAATTTATCTTCAAAATTCTCACATAGGATAAATAAAATATCTAAGTCTATGAATCTAATGAAACATTTACAAAAATTTCAAAGCACAGTGTTACCCTGAGGAAGTCCCAGAATAACGTGACTGGTAGGCCTGGGATGTAGCTCAGTAATGCTGTGCTTGCCTGGCAAGCGCAGAGTCCTAAGTTTGATCCTTGATACCGCAACAACAGCAGCAGCAACAACCAAAGCAAAAACAACGTGAACGGCTTGTGAACAGCTCAAGCCCCAGGACTGTACCTTAACCTCCTTGGAGCTACTGGAAGCTTTCCCTTCAGTCTTCTTCTGCTTTGATGCAGAGGAACTGCTTTTGCTGTTGCCACTATTCTCCTTGTTGCTGTTATTGCTTGACTTTAAGGAAGCTGACTGACTAATAGTCCTCTTCCGAGAGCCATGCTCTGTTTTTGGATCTTTTGAAGGTGCAGGCCCAGCGGGAGAAGGCAACAGTTCCTTTTCTTTTGCAGCACTTTGTTTAGATGACCTGTCAAACAAAATAAATGCCGCCCTTATTACATAGTAATATGGGGAGATGGACTTTTCCCTTTCTCTTTAGCTAATCTAAAGACAAATGTATTTATCCCATTTGATTACTAAGACATATATTACTGTAAAATGAAATGAGCCTGTACATGCCATAAAGATTAGTGGGCCTCTTGTCTGTTTCTCCAGTTGTTTAGCATTTCAAAAATATAACCTGCCATACACAATTGGCCCCTAACACTGAAAAAACAGATGAATGATAATAAGAACATTTCAAAAATCATAATCAAGTTTCCTGGTGCTACATACTTTATAAAATGAATATCTGGCTTATAGATACTGACATACTAACATAAAGGACTCTGGAGGAACATATGATAATGAGATATGAGGAAGAAGAAGATACAAGGCACTTCTTTTTGAGGAAGAACTATAAGCTATATAGTAAGAAATTTAAACAAATAATTTAGGATTTTTTTTAATAGCAGTACCAGGGATTATAGGCACAGTACCACTTGAGCTAAAACCCCAGCCAGAAAGTTCACAAGTTAGCAACATGTCCCTGCTGACAGATAATCTTGCTATCTATCCAGAAACTGATATTTACAATTGCTACTCAGGCCCACCTCTATCCTATTAAAGAGAGCAGAAAAGAAAAAGTAGATCTTAAATGCTTTGCATTCCTACTGGCTCAATGTAAAAGCTTCTGTGATTGGGGTGGGCACACGTGTGTGGTACAGCTGACATGTTAGGAGTACCCAGTACCAAATGCTATATACACATATTGATAACCCTGGCTAGCAGTTTGCTTTGGGGGACATACTCTCTGCTGCTGGGTGGCTTGTGGCCTGATGAGCTCTTGTCCTCCGTTTTGGGCTTTTTGCTCTCACTGGCTCGGGTATCATCTTCATTCTGGATGAAAAAAGGAAAACAGCGGCTACTGGGATGATATTTTTCCATTTAACTTCAGCTTTCACCATTTGAAATTTCCACTTTTGGGGTGTGGATTTAGCTCAGTGGTTCCGGAGCCTGCCTTACAAGCAAGCACAAGGGCCCAGGTTCGATCCCTGGTAACCACATGACAACAATGGCAGGTGTGGTGGCTCACATCTGTAAACCCAGCACCTGGGAGGCAGAGGCAGAGGCAGCAGGATCCCCGAGTTCAAGGCTGAGCTCAGGGCCAGCCTGAACTACAAAGTGAGACCCTGTCTCAAAATCTAAAAAAAAAAAAAAAAAAAAAAAAGAAATCCCCACTTTGCCTGATAAAACTTCAGAAATAAGATAAATAAGAGCTCATTTAAACAATGTATAATAAAGGTGAAGGCTGGGAAAGATCTCCTATTTTATTTATTTTTTTGAGACAGAGTCTCGCTTTGTGGTTCAGGCTGGCCCTGAGCTCAGACTCAAACTCACATCACAGCAATCCTCCTGCCTCTGCCTCCCGAGTGCTGGGATTAAAGGTGTGAACCACCACACCCGGCACTATGGTATGTGGTACTGGTTGCTGCTGGGCATGAGTCTCCATGCCCAGTATTGTATGTGGTTGCTGGTTATCGAACCCAGGCCCTTGCGCTTTCAAGACAGGCGCCGGAACCACTGAGCTAACTCCCCGGCCCAAGCCCATTGAATTTTAAAGATCTTTTTGGCTGAAAATGTAAGTGGCAGACCTTGTGGTTGCCAGGCAAGCACTATGCCCCTAAGCTACATCCCCAGCCCTAACTTATCTATTATCAATATGACCTTTATAGGTAAATCTACGTTTTACTATTGCTCTAAGCACTGGGCCACAAGAACACATTATACTGTAAGAAAACATCACAAATAACTGACGGTGGACAAATGAAGAAATGGGAGAATGCTATTTATGACCTTCACTGGCACAGACTGTGTCTCACTCAGTTCTACTGTCTTTGACCCTAGGAACATTCCCTGACACTTCTTTAAAACCACATTTCAAAAATCATAATCAAGTTTCCTGGTGCTACATACTTTATAAAATGAAACTCTGACTTATAGATATTGACATATTAACATAAAAGACTCCGGAGGAACATATGCTAATGAGACATAAGGAAGAAGAAAATACAGGGCACTTCTTTTTGAAAAAGAACTAAAAGCTATATAGTAAGAAATTTAAATGAATAATTTAGGAAGGAGTTTTTTTTAATAGCAGTACCAGGGATTATAGGCACAGTACCACTTGACCTAAACCTCTGGCCAGAAAGAATTTGTGTTTACTACTTTATTTCTGAGATGAGATCCAGCTATGATGTCCAGGCTGGCCTTAGATTTTCAACCCTCTTGCCTCAGTCCTACCCTGAGTAGTGGGATCACAAGCACACATCACTGAGTGGAGCATATTTATATGGCTGCTATCCTTAAACTCTGTATATTCATAAGTTTTCTCATGTTTTTAGCCTTTAAAAACTAACCTTAACTATGTGCTAAGCTTTGTCCCTAAATCATCTTGGCAGTACTTAGAAATGAGAGCTCACGACACCTTGCAGGGTTTTTCCCTCTGTGGTGCATGGGATTAACTCAGAATCTCATACACTTGGGCAAGTAAGTGCTGCACCATTAGCGAAGCCTCCAGCCTCAGAGATGTTTTCAGTTCTGAACTTTTAAAGGGAAAAAGCTAGGCACAGATGTGTGTAGTGTGTGAGCGAAATTTTGAAGAGTGTATCCAAATTGTGAGTTAATTTTTTAAAGCTGCATTTAACTAGTCATCTTAAAAGCGTGACTTGGTCTGGATAGAAATAGAAGAGGATGCTAGAGGTTGTATCCCAACTACAGCTGTGAACAACTACATTTTTAAGAAGTTGCAAATGTCAGGCTGCTTCTCCACTCTCATCTCTATGCCGGTCAACTGAGGTGGCTGGCTCGTTTCTTATTCAGTCAAGAGCTGTTCTGCTTTATTGAAGGAAACAGCACAGAACTCCTCACAAGTCTGCACTATATATAGTCTCAGATGTCCCACTTATTTTTCATTTTATTTATTCATTTATTTATTTAGAGACAGGGTCTTGTTTTGTAGTTCAGGCTGAGCTCACTACGCAGCCCAGGCAAGCCTGGAACTCACAGCAATCCTCCTGCCTCTCTCTCCCAAGAGCTGGGATTACAGGCATAAGCCACCATGCCCAGCACTGTGGCATACGGTATTGATTGCTGGTGAGTGAGTCGCCATGCCCGACATTGTTATATGCGATTACTAGGGTTCGAACTAGGGACCTTGTACTTGCAAGGCAGGCACCAGGACCACTGAGCTAAATCCTTGGCCCAATTTTCTTTTATAATTCAAGATCTATTTACTGAGAGTTCCGTATCATTTCAGACAAAGATGCTTCAAAATAAACAAGAATCTTTACAAACCTTATGTTTCCTTTTCCCTTTGCTGGAAGCTCTCTCGGAGGCTTGCTTCTGGACCTCCCTTGTGTGCTTCTCTGGCACATTTTTCTTTTCCCCCTTGGGGGGTTCTGTTTCTTTATAAGGCTTTCCTGGTATTCTGGTCAAGAGATTCAAGTCAATCTTCACGATAAGCGGATACCTGTCATCAGGCTCGCTAAGGGGCGAGAGGAGCTCCTTCTCTTCCATGGGAGAGAACATTCGCTGCCGGAAAAAGCTGTCTTCTTCCTCCACAGAGGAGGGCTTCACAGGAGTCCTGCTGCTGTCAGGGTACTTAGGAGTTTGTGAGGAAGGAGGAAGGCTTTCACTTTCATCTGAATCTGAGGATGAGGTATCCGTTTCTATGATTTCCCTTGACTTCTGGGAAGATTTACTTGCTGTCTTGTATTTCTTTTTTTCTGCCGTAGGTCGAGGGGAAGATTTGGACTCCTTTTTTATGCTGGGCTTCCTCGAGCCTTTGGTGGCTGCTTTGTGTCTGCTGGAGGGCATGCTGGCAGCCACGTCCACGGGGCTCTCACTCTCTATCTTCAGGCCGCCCCGAGGTTCTTCAGCGGCTCCCTTCTCGGCTTTCTTGGGCTGCTTTTTGCCGACAGTTCTCCTCTGTGCTGTGCTGTCACTCTGTGCAGGAGACTTCTGCCTCCCACGCCCACCTTCCGATCCCTTCTGAAGGGTCTTGGAGTCTCGTCCAGGGGTGGCAGAGCTTGTTTCTTTAGGCCCGCCTGGCTCGGGGTAGCTGCTCCCAGTGACCTGCTCACGGCCCTCCTTTTTGTAGCCTTGAGAGGATGGAATGTTACTATCTACAGAAGAAGCTGGTGAAACTTTATGTGGATTTACTTTATTCAACCAGTTATCAAGTTGCCACTTGTTTGTGGGTGGTGGTTCAGGCTGAAAAACAGAGAAACACTTATTTTTTTCTTTTTAGTATTAAGCTTATCTCTCCTTTATAATGTCAAGGAATAAAAAAAAAATAATTCCGAATGCAATAAAAGTATTTGCCTTTAAAGGTTCTGACTGGACTGAAGCACCACGTGAAAGATTATCACCTCTAATCACTTCAATCAGAAGACGGGCTTACTGTTTTACATGCCCTTTAAACAACGAACACTCCTATTAGGAATCCAATTTGAAACGCATTATCACCGATGATCACATACTTAATTTCAAAAGTGAACAAACAGTAAAAGTTCCGAGAGACTTTTTTAACCCCTTTTCCATTCCTGGAGGTTGAACCCAGGGGCCTGGTACTGGATTACATCTCTAGCCCATTTCTGGCTTGGAGGCAAGGTCTCACCAAGTCAATAAACTGCCCAGGCTGGGCTTAAATTTGCCATCCTCCTGGCTCAGGATCCCAACGGGCTAGTATTACAGGTGTGTGCTTCCAAAACTGGCAAAAAAATAAATTCGTTAAGATTATACTATATAATACCCATTTTGCATTGTTTGTAATAACAATGTAGTATGAACCACCATGTTGATGCACAAAAGACCAGACTAAAGAAATTTAATATCTAGGGTTGGAGATGTAGTTAGGGGTAAAATATGAAGCCCTGGGTTCAATCTTGAGGACCACTAGACCTCAATTTAATATTTCAGTAACCCATAATATGAGCTTAGGTACTTACTACTCTAGGAAAAATGTCTGTTCAAATAATAAAGAGAATGAAACACTTAGAGGTTTAAGAGATACAAATGAATTTCCTCTTATCAAAATATGCAACTTCTGGGCCTGAGATTTAGCTCAGTGGTTCACAAATTTAATAAGGTAACCACATACGACAACGCGGGGCGAGGAGACTCAGGCCATCATCAATTACTATCACACATCACAATTCTGGACGTGGTGGCTCACGCCTGTCATCCCAGCACTCGGGAGGCAGAGGCAGGAGGATTGCTGTGAGTCTGAGGCTGGCCTGGGTTACATGGTGAGCTCAAGGCCAGCCTGAACTACAAAGTGAAACCCTGTCTCAAAAAACCCAAAAAACCAAAATATGTAACTTCCATCCCCTTCACCTCTTACATCTGAAGAGGTCTCCATAAGATATTGCTAAGGGCCCTGAGAGGGCAGCGGCCTCCTCTTACCTCGGGAGAGGCGCTCTGGGATGGCTCATTGGCCTCACTGTCACTTGAGCTACTTTCACTTTCTGAGTCAGATCCAGAGCTGCTTTCAGATCCGCTATGGCTGCTAGAGTCATCCCTGGAATTGTCTGCTCCTTCACTAGCATGGTGTGAAGGTTCAGAGTTGCTAAAGAAGGCGAAACATAAATGATGAGAAGTTTCTTTTACAATGACAATAGAAAGCTCATCCAAATCTGACAACCAACTTTATTTACAATGTCTGCCTAAGCTGTTACAATTTAATGTACCTGGAACTTCCTTATAAATGAACATAACACTAAACAAGTTTCTGATGTGCTCCTCAGCTAAAATACTCCTATTTTAAAAGATTAGAAGTCTAATTTACATATTGTAAATTTACTCAGTTTAAATGTCTAATTTGAAGATTTCTGAAATACCTAGTGTTAAGTATTAACTTATGGAATTCTAAAATCACCATCACAATTGCAATATTTACTTTATAAGGCCACTTACTGCATCATTAACAATCTTACTCAGGCTGACCTTACCCCTCTAAATACAACAAAATAAAAAGACACCCACCTTCCTGGAGTACTTCTTGGCATTGTTTTGTCACAATCCTAAAATTAAAGCATAAGGAGGAAATCTATGAATGAACAGGTAGTGCATTATTTGTTTAACGTAAACAGGATCTTAATTTAAAAATTGCTAACATAAGACCTGCTTAACATACTGCCTTTATCTAAAGAATCACTGAGTCAACCACAACATTAAACCTCTGTTATTCCCTTGCTTCACAAGTATGTTCTGACTCATGATAAATAATGTTAAAGAAAAAACAAGGAAAAATGAAGGCAATGTGGGAAAACCAACAGTGTCAGGAAACTTAGGAAGAGAACTTATTCCAAACACATGGCTTATAGATGTTATATTCAATTATAATTTTTGTAAAAACAAACGAGAACAAACACTGGAGGAGAGGAGGACATGAGCTGGCAGACATACCTGCTCCCCATCGCTGTCTTCACTGCTGCTCAGTTTTAAGTCATCTTTTAACATACTAGAGAAAAAAGGCAGAAAAGATTTTTACTTTTGGAATTTATCATGCCAAGCCAAAGTATTAATATCTATCAATAATACTAGAAATAATCACTGATATTGTCAAAGATTTAACTGAAAAATCAACGAACAGAAAACTGAGAATTTAACCATTTCATAAAAGCTCTAAACTGTCACGAGTGAAATATTCACCTGTTTTCCAATTAAATATGAGCTATTCCCTAGACACTCTCCTAATCATTTCTGTTCGCACTTTTCTCTGAATGCATGCATATACTGATTATATCATCATTAAAATGAGTTAACACAGCCATACCCAACAGTCCACTGAAGGAATATGGCTCCTAAATAAAGCAAAATAAAATGTAAGCATCGAGCAAGTCTCCTTGTGCTCAATGTTCTCAAATGAGATTTGTATAACTGTAGGCAATGGGATAACTGTGAAAAACAGAATAACACAATTTCCTAAATTAATAAATGCATTAGTAGGAAGGACTAATATTTTTTGTACACAGCAGAAATGACCAGGTATGAATTTTTAAATCTCCAGGGTCCAAATGTTCTTTGCTCAAACTTCAAATCAGTTTTCAAAACTACACATAAATTTTATC
>PVIR01036164.1:0-15989 GCA_004026965.1 Petromus typicus
CTGCATCTCCACTCATTAAACAGCATTTCGGGGCCCAGGGGGATAAGAGGGGAGTGAGGGGTGGTGGGGGGTGAGGACCCTGCAGTGGGAGAGGCCCTTGGGGCCTGGCTGTGGTTGTCTTGATTTGTGTGGCAGTGGGAGCTTTCTGTTCATGGCACAGCGGGGGAAGACTCTGAGGGCATCCTTTCTAGTCCCCTTTCTCTGCCCGGGCACCCCCAGAAATTAGCCTTCCCCTCTGAAAAGTCCCTGAGAGGAGACTCTGAAGCATCTTTGTTTTGTGTTTTTTCTGTAGCTCAGTTCATCTCGAAGTTCTTTCTAATTTCTAGGTTCCTGGCTAGGCACTGGGTGTCTTGCTGGGGACCAGGACTCCCTGCTTAAAGCCATGTGAGGCTATAGACTGAGGGCCCCAACTTTCCTTCTTACCTCCTTACAGTGCCTAGATTGGGGTTCAAGTCTAAGGACACAGTTTCTGGAGTTGACCTGCCATATGCTGGTCTCAGCCTCGCCCCTTACTGGCCGGGTGGCCTCAGGAAGTAGCAGGCTGTTCTGAGCTTCTCACCTGGACTGCAGGGGTTGACAGTAGTTTCTGCCTTGGCAGCTGTCTGAGAAGGGTCAATAAGCGAGGGTCACCTGGGGCCAGACACTCAGGAAGTGCTGGCTGTTATGGAAGTTATGGGTGCAGAGTGAGGCTGGGCCCTCCTGACTTTCCCAGCAGTGGAAGGACTCCTACTCTCCGCCACATCTCCTTGGTACAGCTGCCTTTACCTGCCTCGTTGGATGTCTTCGTTTGGCGTCTCTGTCTACATCAGTCACTCAGTAGCCAGTTGGGTTATCAGGTCCCCTATCCAGGTGTCATGGTGCTTGTGTTCAGTTGACTCTTATTTTTCTTGTTAACAGCTCCAAGCTTAAGAGCAGTGATGTGCAGGAGGCACCTGGCCTTGCTTGAACCTGGCAGGACAGGTGAGCTCTGGTCCTGTGTGCCACGCTGGGGTACTTAGAAAATGCACAGCGTGTGTAGAGTTTGCTTCTGTCTGAGGCTTCAGGCATCTCTGGACGGTCTTGGAACTTATCTTCGTGAAAAAGATGGGGAAATGCTGTTGTGTATTCTGCGTGCTGACTACACGGAGCACAGCTCCTCAGGACGCCCTCCAGGTGAGTATCCGAACAGCCTCACTTTACAGATGGAGATACTGAGCCCCGAGGAAGGGAAGAAACCTGTGGGCTAGGAGCCGACGTCTTTCTTGATCTTCTCTTCCCGGAGGGATCCCTATCCCAGGATCAGCCTAAGACCCGAGAGGAAGACACAATCCACAGGCAAGGAGCTTTTCTGTCCTTCCTCCCCACCTCCCACTGCCCGGGGCCGGCAGGAGCCAGAAGGGGGACCGGCCGTGGCCTCATAAACCTTCCTGAAAGCCCTCGTAAACACAAGGCTGCTGGCTCCACCTCGGCTGCTGCACGTAGCAAAATCCCTGCTCGTAAAGTAATCCTCATAAAAAGGAGGAGAAGAGAAGAAAAAGCCCGGGCAATAAAAGCCATAATGGCCTGCAGGAAGTAAGGGAGAGGCTGCTGAGCTCCGGATAGGCAGGTGACCTCTCTCCAAGCCTCCAAGCTGGGAGGGGAGGCCAGGGAGGGGCAGGAGATGCTGAGTGGCTGAAGGCGCGGCCTGGGGGCTGGCTAGGGGACCCCACAAGGTAACTGCACGCTGAGTCCATCTGTCACCTGTTCTTGAAGATGGGCACTCACCTGGCCTGGGAGGAGGCAGTGCGGTGGCCCCACAGGCATGAGGTCAGGTCGCCCGTGTGATCCTCCCGGGTCCGCCCTGGTTTCCACCTGGCCTCTCTGGTGCCCTGTCAGAGACTCGGCCTCAGCCTGGCTCCTTCCCACCCTCAGTAACTCCCATCAGGCCCGGCCCAAAGCTCTAGAACACATCTTTTGAGCAAACTGGGGCTCCCCTCGCTCTCACACACCCCGCAGAGACCCACACCACCATCTGCAGGTGAGTTCTGTGAAGGGCCATCCTAGCACAGGAAGCCCCACCCAGCTGTCTCCCCTCCCCCACCTTCGCTCAGGACAAACCCAAGGGCCGTGTTCATGTGTCCTCATACTAGCAAGAGTGAGCTGAGTGCACGGCAGACGCCCTCCCCACGCTGACTTCAGCTCAGACACACAGCTCATAACAAAGCACCATCCGCTCCCCATGAACCCTGCGCAGTGCTACAAGACAGGAGAGGCCCCGGGCCCAGGCTCCGGGTGGATGGAAGCTGAGCTTCCAGAAGCCCAGGTCTTGCCACACAGAGGCTCTTACCCAGAGTGGTGTCTTGGTCGTACCGCAGCCCTGCCAGCATTGCTGTTTGATTCTGCAGAGAAAGGCAGAATGATTCGGAAAGGCAGTATGACTCGCAGACCACTGGAGGTGGCTGAAATCTTGGTTTGCTGGAGATGAGCAGAGAAAGGAGGAGATGGTGGGGCCTCGATGGGTCCTGGTGAGGGCTGTCTGAGACCATTCGAGGGACAAGGCAAGTGCAGACCCGCTCTTAATGTTGTTACCTGTACTGCCATTTCTATGCCAGTTCATCCACTATGGAAACAATGCCTATCACCAGGGCGAATCCACCACCAACAGTCGGGGTAGCAGCAAATCCTTACACCATTCCTGCTGGCTGTGTGTGAACACTGGGGGAAGAGCTTCACTGATCAGCTGTTTGTGCTGCCCGGCAGCCTTGATGCTGTGATCCCATTTCATAGGTAATAAGACCGAGGCTCTCCCAGCCATGGTGGCAGGGCTGGTACTGTACTTGCCTCAAAGCCCACATTTTTTTTTTTGTAAAAAACTAGATTGTTTCAAATCTGTAAAGAACTGAAATGCCCTTTACCTGGTGGATGGATAAAATGATGCAGGTCTGTGTGTGTGTGTATATATATATATATATATTTAAAATGGAGTACTATACATCCATACAAGTACTATACATCATAAAAACTTGAGATGTTTCTAGGTAAATGGATGCACCTTGAAACTATACTCTTAAGTGAAATGAGTCAAAAACACGTGTGTAAATATTACATTATCTCTCTGGTGTGGGAAACTGAAAGTATAAAGACCTAAGTTTATAATAGATATTGTGAAATAGGAAGAAATTGTTCAGAATTATACCTGTGTGAAATTCCCTGTTAATAATTAAAATGTCGTGTACAAAAAATACAGTATTACTAGGAAATTAGTTCAGAGACAGGTTAGCACTTGAAAACATATTCTTCTAAGACCACGATACACATGTATTGACCATTGTTACTCTCTATTTTTGTTATGAAAAATCATTTTCTCATAGAACGGATCTTTTAGGGTGGCGCAGACCTGATCATGCCGCCTTCCTGTATGATCCCATGTTGCGACAGCAACGTGACACCTGCGGGGAATCACATACCACGCCGGGTGTGGTTACTTGATTGATCAGGAAGTCAGTGAAACCCCCACCCCGAAACATGGGATCCCTGTAACTAACTTGTCCAGGCGTGGGACCCCCCGTATCTAGCTGCAACCTCTCCGCATGCTGGGCTCTTCCTGTCTTTGTGGATTCTCTGCTGTCTCCTTGCAGGGCCTCTTCCTGCCCCTTCTTCCAGTTAGTTCCTCTAGGAAACCTTTTCTAATTCCCTGGGCTGAGTTAGACGTGCCCTCTCTCTCCGGGGCCCTGCGGCACCTTTACCATCTCTTCTTCCTGGTAATTGCCAATTATGTGTCTGGCGTGTTGTGAGTTCCCGGGGGGCAGGGTGGATGTCGATTTGCCTCACGTCTCCGGCACTGTACAGCACTTAGAAGGTGCTCAGATTGGGTGCAGAGCAAACGTTCAGGTGAGCAGATGAATGTATAAATAAGTGCGTGGTGCCGGGGAGTCAGCTCGAGGAGCCGCCCATCCTGTCTCCGTGGGGGCCGGAGGGGAAGGCGGCGTCCCTCCCAGCCCTCTCCCAACCCCCTGTCGCGCACAGTACCCTCAGCCTGTGCCTCTGCCTGTCTCTGCAGAAGACATACCTGGGTCTCCAGCATCGAAGGTTACGCTCTTGTCAGAGTACAGCCCGAACTGACAGCGAATTGGTGGACGTCCCCGTGGGGTCCAATCCTGTCCTCGTTTCCCCCAGAGAAGCAGCATCTGCTTCCTTCATTCTGGACACCAGCAGGGAGACTTCTGGACGTCCGGACGCACCTTCCTGGAAGCTGGACTTTGAACACGAGCCCCGCTGCAGTGTATCTAAAGAAGTTCTTGGGGGAAGTTCTCCGTGCAGTAAAATGTCAGGATGTCTGCGGTCTTTATTTATAGACAGATTGCTTTTCGACTTTTCTCACTCCAACATTTCCATGTGCTCTTTCTGAAGATAAATGCACATTATGATTTCATAATAGAAATTGCATTTCTCCCTCGTGTCACCTCTGAGCATGTATATACATAAATATGGCACGTTGCCTCCAACAGTAATTTAAAAGGCACTTGGAGAACATATTGATCATGACCTGGGAACGGAGCCGGCACGGTCGAGGGTTCGCGGATGCCGCCTCCTGCCTACCCCGGGCCCCCCTTCTCTTCTTTGTTTGGATTCTGATGCTGGAGAACTTATGGTTTCCATTTATCTTTGTATATCGGGGTGCTTATTTATAGGCATCAAGGGCTTTGGGGGGGGTGAAGGGAAATTTTATAACTGCAAAGGGTAAACAAGGGATGAAAAATGCAGCCTTCCCACCAGTGTGAGTTCACCGGAGGTGGGAGCGCGCCATCTCACTGCTGCGTGGACTGAGGCCCACGTGGGACATGGGCTGCAACTCCCCGTCGAGGTCACTGTTGCATTTCTGGAGCGTCTTCCTGGGCTGGGCCAGTGCCTGCCCTGTACACATCTGGCTGCCTCCTGGACCCAGGCTTGCCTTGAAGCAGTTTCTTCCCTTTGAGCTGTTCCTCATTGTTTGTGGGAAGTGCTACAGACCCCATCACTTTGGGGATGTTTCCATGACTACTCAGGACTGTGTCCCAGCGTCCCTCTCTCTCTGCAGCACCCTTGACACTCATTCCCGGAGATGATCTCTCTGGGTTACTTTTAAGGTGGCCCTGTCTGCCCAGGACCAGGGACCTGAGTCGACTTAGAAGAGACCAAGTCGAATTGGATTAATCGTTTCTATCACATCAGGCAGCTTCTTCTGCCCGTCTCGTTCAGCCCCTGCAGCAGACCTGGGGACAGTATTTCCTGCCTTTATTTAGAAGAGAAATAGCCTCGAACATTTCAAGCTCCTCTTCCTACGCTCTCCAGATCTTGAGGCTCTCAGTGGAAGAACCTTCCACTCCACCTTCGAAGATCAGGCTCCTCTAAATACATAAAGCTGAGTGTAGTGAGGTTCATCAGGTTTTCAAGATGCTGGTTCTTTCTTCAGTTAAGAATAGTCAGGCAGGGCCGGGGATGTAGCTCAGTGGTTCCGGTGCCTGCCTTCCAAGTGCAAGGGCCCGGATTCAATCCCCAGTAACCACATACAGCAATGCCAAGCGTGGAGACTCATGCCCATCAGCAATCAGAACCAGATACCACAGTGCCTGGCATGGTGGCTCACACCTGTAATCCCAGCACCCAGGAGGCAGAGGCAGGAGGATTGCTGTGAGTTCAAGGATGAGTTCAGGACCAGCCTGAACTGCAAAGTGAAACCCTGACTTAAAAAAGTCAGGCAGAGCGGTGCATGCTTATAATTCTGGCACTCTGGGAGGCTGAGACAGGAAGCTGTCAAGTTCAAGTCCAGCCTGGGCAACAGAAACTCAGTGAATTATTGTTTCAAAATCATTTTTAAGGTAGCCCAGGCTAGCCTCAAACTCACATCAATCCTCCTGCTTCTGCCTCCTGAGTGCTGGGATTATAGACGTGAACCATCACACCCAGCATTGTGGCATGTGGCACCAGAGATCGAAATCGGGGCTTTGCACTTGCCAGGCAGACGCCAGAAGCACTGAGCTAAATCCCCGTACCCCTCCCCCTCCCAATTCTTAAAGGCTGAGAATTCAGCCCAGTGCAGAGGCCCTAAGTATTGGGGAAGAAAGAAACCAAGCCGTCCTGGGCTGGCCAAGGGTCCTGCGGAAGCTCCCATGGTCACAGGCCCCAGGCTAGAGCCAGCTTTCCTCTGTGACACCCCCTGGTCCTGCCTTTCCTACTCTTTCCCTGGCCACCCTTCAGCCTTTCCCTCTGTCCTTCCTGCTGCAGTCAGCGTCCCCTGCACTTGCCTCTCGCACCTTTGTCCTCTTTCCTGCTTCCTGGACTCTTTCCCGCTTCCTGGACTCTTTCCCACCCAGGTCACCTCCCTCGGCATTCACTGTACGCATCTTTCCCACCTGGAGGCCGCTGTCTCTCGCTCTCTGACCATCTGTCCCCTGGTGCTGTCCCTGGTGCAGTCTTGCTGGCTTCTTGAGTGCAGTATGATAAAGACGAGGCTGAATGTCCTGTCAAATCTAGGCCACTGCTATGCTTTGGGTATTGTTTGTTCCCACATAGTTCATGCTCTTTGAATCTTAGACGTTCTCTAATGGTTCACATGTTGGAAGCTTGGTCCCAGCTCACGGGGCACTGGGAGACGGTGATGACTCCAGGAGATGGCGCCTCGTTGGCAGAAGCAGGTTGCTGAGGCCGTAGTTTTCCAGGGTTTTCGTCCCCTGCTCTACCTCTGCTTCCTAGCTGCCACAGGGTGGGTGGCCCTGCTCCACCACAATCTCCCTACCGTGATTTCTGCCTTGTTACAGGGCCACGAACAACAGAGCTATGCATCCACAGACTGGACCCTCAGAAACCATGAGCCACCAAAAACTTCTCCTCTTTCAAGCCATCTTTGTCAGGTCTGTGGTCCGAGAGATAGAGAGCTAATCTGGCTGGAGTATCAGCAACCTGGGCCTTGTGGCAATTCAGGGAGGTAGAATCCAAAAATGGGGCACTGAGCCCTTGAAACGATGAGGCTCATGTCTGTGAGGCTCTAGTCCCTGCTCAAGGCACCCTGAGCCCAGCCCCGCAGCACCTCTGTCTGCTTTCCCGAGGCTCATTTGGTTTCTTCCTCCCATGCACAGTCACCATGGCCTCGGGGCCATCACTACCCTGTGCCACGAGGTTTAGACCCTCAGCTTTGAACACTGTGAGCTAAATAAATCACTTTTCTCATAAAGCTAGCCTGTCTCAAGCACATTGTCACAGTAAAGCAAAGCAGACTGCTGTGGGTGCTGTGGCCCACACCCGTGTGGAAGTCGGAAGCGTTAGCCGTTCCCACTGGCCTCTCTTGGTGTCATCCCATCCCCTGCCCTGCGTTCTGTTTCCTGAGCGTCTCTCTCACTCTCCCCACATCTCTGCGCCTCTTGTGATTTCCCAGACCTCACACTCCCCTTTGGCCATGTCGTGTGAGTGACCAGAGGAAGCCTTCTCGGGCAGCAGCCAGTCAGGCCCTCCTGCACCTGCCCGAGCTCCCCAGGGGCATCCCCGGCTCCCTTGAGGTGGGGCTCGCGGCCTCTCGGAGCGGACTTCCTCCGTTTCCCCAGGCTGTTCCGGGGCCTCGTACTACTCCCGTCTTCTGAGTTCGGTTCCATTTCAGCGTCTTCACTGTGCCTCGGAGCCAGACCACAGGGGCCGAGATGGCCTTTACTTCTGCCATTAACTGTCTTCCCCTCTCAATTACATGGTAATCCCTGTTAAATTACAAATTTATTTATAGTTTTTTCCCTCCTTTTTTTCCCCCACCCAGCAATTTTTACGGCTCATCGGCTGTAACAAATTCTACTTCATAAAGCAAAGTCCCGTTATTATTACCTTATGGAAATTGGCGGAGGCGGCGGACTCCTTTTCCCAGCTGGTGTGTTGTCTGCCTGAATCCGTAATGGTTTCAATCACTGCCCTGGTGGGATTCGTTCCGCTCTTCGAGGACGAGGGCATTTGGACCTGGGAATGGCATTTCTGCCTCCCAGCAGGCTGGCAGCAGTCTCCTCGCCCACGGGCTCTCGGTATGAGTTGGCGGTGGCCCCGTGAGAAAGGCATAGCAGGAAATCCAGGGGGTTCCACTCTGGCCAGGAATAAGGAGCCTGTGTCCGTGCATAGAGTTTATCAAAGCACCCACAACTCTGTGGGTGAGCCCGTGTGGTAGGGTTAATTGTGATCCTCTCTCCAGGGAGAGAAGGGCTCCAAGCACATGTGTGCCCCTCTTTGAGGGGACAGGGCGAGTGTGAATGTCTCAGGAAGGCAGGCTGCTCCCAGCCCCATGCAAGCAGCAGCCTGGCAGGTCTCGTCCACCCTGCTGGCTTCCCCCTCTTCTGGTCCCAGACCTGATTCTGTTAGGAACAAATCCCACTCACTGTCAGAGAATGCCAGGGCGTCCCATGGCTCGGGCATAAAGTCAGAAAGGACCAGCAAGTCGTCTCTGCCCACTTCCCTCATGCCCTCACAGACATGGACCTCACTTCCTACAGAGCATGGCTGCTCCTGAACCGCCTCAGCTTGCGTAATTCTCTTGTGTTGGGGCCCAAGGTCCCAGCTCTTCAACTTTTCCCCCTAGGTCCCGAGTTGGCTCTTAGATGTCTCAAGGGCAAAGCTAGTCTGTGCTGCCCATTCTAGCTGCTTCACTATGGCAGAGGGAGCGCGGGACCTGGCAGAGCTGGGAACTCATCCCTGGGTCAGCGACTGGGCCTGAGTCCCCTGCTGGGTGCTGCAGGGGCCTCTCACAGTCAACACCTGGCAGGGATGTCACCCCAGCATCAGAACTGACCCAACCTCCTCGTGGGCTGCTTTGGGTACCCAGTTGGCAGAAAGTAGAGTTAGCCAGCCATGCTCACTGCCGGTGTCCCCCAAATTGACCCCAGTACCTACAGTGTAGCCCAGCTCTGCTTGTCTCAAAATCTGGGTGCTCAGCCAGCCGCATCCGCACTCGCATCTGTCTGATGAATGTGGCCAATGGGAGCAGCCCGGGTGTTAGCTGACACCGTGGAGGCAGGAGTCTCACCACCAGGCCGATTTATAGGTTGACTCTAAAATGGGGAAGGTCTTGCTGACTGTCTTTGGCCAAGTTGGAAGCTCAAATGTCCCTTCTGATGTCTTCATAGTAACTATTCCCTTGGTCCTGGGGGGAGCTTGGCAGAGCAGTAAGTAAAGGCCAGGGTGGAGGAGACAGAGAATCCAGCTCACATTCTGCCTGTTTTCTGGAGACGTGACCCAGTTCAAAGCTCTCCTGTTTGCTTGGCCTCAGTTTTCTCATCTGTAAGAGAGAAACAAAAATATCCCAACCAAAGGGTTATAGTTGGGTTTTAAAGCAAGAGAAATGAAGAATCGAGTGTGGCCTGCCGTCCAGCCCAGGACCAGTCTTCCCCATTGCAGCCCCCTCATGTGCACCCCTGTGCTCACCAAATCCCCTTGGACCTCATCCTCCTCTGACTCGCACTTGGAAGATCACAGTTACCATGGCAACCCGGGCAGCGCTGCTCCGGGCCCTGCTCATCCACCCGTTCCTCTCTGTTCTGTGCCCAGCGCAGGCCAGGCAGCTGCCTAGGCAGCAGATGGAATCAGGCTGACCCCCAAGCCCGGGGCTCTAACAGGCTTAGGATGCGGTGAGGCCAACAGGCTTTTCTCAGTCAGCAGCGGCCCTTGAGCGCCCCTACTCCGGTGCCTGCTGGGTCTGCTCTGGCCCTCCCTGCCAAGGCTGGCGGACTGCTGGAGTTTGGACAGCTCTTCCCTGGGACAGGGCAAAGGCTCAGCCTCTTCCCTCTCTTCCTTGCTGAGCTCATCCCACTGCCCGGCTTGTGACCACGCAAGTTGGGTCTGGGAGAAACAGCCAATGTGAGGCCAGAGGCCTCCGGGTTCCCAAGCTGAATCCCCACCAGGGGGGCCACAGCCAAGTACCGCAGACTCAAGGTTTAGCCGAGCACATGGCTTTGTGGGCCCAAATGTCCCCTCTTAATAAGGGTGCCAGCCATCCGGGGTGGGAGCTCTGCTCCTTCCAGACCCTATTTCCAAATAAACTCACATTCTAGGTTCCCTGGGGCTCAGACTTCCACACGTGATTGGGGGAGAGTAATCCAACCTGTAACCCTCCCTATATGGCCTTGGGCAAACCTGTCACCTCTCAGGACCTCCAAAGGGCTCATCTTGAACATGGGGCTAAAAATAGCTGCGTTCTCACAGGGCCTGTAAGGATTAAATGGGACAAGATATATGCGTGGTTAGCCTGGGGCTGCCAGGCAGAGCCAGTTGCTGCAGCTGCTCTGAGCTCCCCCTCCAGGGAGGCGCCGACTCTTATGCTCTCCGGGGAGGACACAGGGCTGGTGGGAAGGAAGCTTGGAAGCTTCCCAGGGTCATTACTAGCTGACTCTCATCAACCCCAAGAGGGCCGCACTTGTGACAGTCACTCAGCGACTCCATCAGTTTCCTCCACGAGTGCCATGCACATTCTGTTGAATTTCATCTTTCCTAAAGTACAATTATTGTCAATTTATAGATAAGGAAATGGAGGCTCCAGGAGCGGTGTGGCTCCCCCAGAGGACTGGGGGCGCCCAGCTCACCAGTTTAGCAGGATGGACTCACCAGGTGCAGGGACCTGTGCCCGGACAGCTTCCCTTTCCTCCCCTGCAGAAGCTCCACAAATCCTTCAAGCTGAAGCTCCCTGTTGCCTACTGTCCTCCCTGGAGGGGGCCCCAGGCACCCCTGTGCTGTTGGCACAGAACCCCTGAGTGTGCCCCAGCACTCATGCCCTGGATCTCATTTCTTACATTTGTAGATTTCCTTTGCTTGTCATCAGGCTGTTTACGGCATACAGGAGTGCACCCTTCATACATGTTAAATAGATATGCATCTCTGCATACGTGTATGCCTTCCCCATTATATTTATGCAGTTCCTCAGAGGATTAATTTAGCCAAATAACCGAATCTATTTAGGTAGCTGACATTTGTGCTGGGAAGGGAAGCAGGAGTGGAGTCGGCGAGGGGCTGGCTGCGCTCCTGAGCCTCCCAGGACTCCATTTCCCTGAAGCTGGAGGCGAGCTGCGTGTGGAGGGCAGGACTCAGCTAGCCCGAGGTTCTGGCCCGGGACCTGTAACAAGGAGCGACGGAGCTACGGCAAAAGCCCCAGTGCACAGCTCCACAGCTTCCCACAGAGAACGAAGCTCTCGGGGACTCAATGAGTTCGAGATCTTCGCTTACTGTAGGTATTTATTTCTTCGGGTGGCGCTTTCTCCTCCTTCCGTTTCCATGGTGGACCGAGCGACACGTAGGATAAAAGTGAAATTCCCTGACCTGGCGCAGGAGGTCATTGACTCTCGGCTCCCTTTTGAGCTTCTTCCTCTGGAGATGCTTCTGTCGCTGCACCTGGAAGTGTGGAGTCCAATTGGGAGGGCTGATGCTGTCAGATGCCACCTGGCAGCTCCCACCAGAAGACGAAGGGGCATTAGCACCTGCTCGCTGCCCTCATGGGAAGGACCTATGGGCCTGTTCTGTCCTCTTTGCTATTGTTCTCCGGGCCTGGGGCCCTGGTTGGCTCCTGCAGAAATTTGTTCCGTGATCCTGTGTATTTGTTTCCTTCTCTTCTCTTCTTTCTCTTCTGTGTCTTCCCCTTCATATTTCTACAGATGTGTCTTTTTGCCCTTTCAATACAACTCAATACACTCAAATCCTTATCTCAGAGTCTCAGGTTGGATGGTGGGGTTGGGACTCTGGGTTCTGTGGTTCCCCTGCCTATCTTTTAATCTTATTTTAAGCCAGTAACAAATAATTTAACCTTCATGAGTCTCAGTTTTCTAATGTGTAGCATGTGCTGGGTTCACAATAACTATCCCAGGAGGAGCAAGACGCCCACTGGGATAAACTCCTGTCTTTCTTTCTTATCTGGATTCAATTTGTTCCAACGCTTCTGTCTTCCACCGCACAGAGATTCTATTACCACTGATTTATATGCAGTCTTTCTTCGTAGAGACTGTCCCCACCTCGCCCAGCATATCACTCCGAGAAGGGTCCTCTTGCTAGGGAGGCAGGACCCTCTCGGAGAGCGCCGCGATTTCAGAACCCTGGACAGCGTCTGGGCGGCTGGAGGCCCACCTCTCCTCATCTCTAACCTCCCTGTGTCCTCCCTGCCTCCTCCCCAGGCCAGTGCTGGGCACACTCCTCACTGGTTTCGGAGTTGCTATTTCCATCATCCTGAATCCCTGATCACTCCAACTCTATCGCTTGTAGCCCAAACCTGGCCCCACTACCTGCGGATTCTCTGGAAATTTTCCTCAGGCTGGGGACTAGACCGTGGGCTCCCTCTCTTTCAGTGGCTCCTGTCCCTCAGCCCCTGTTCTCTGTCCCAGGTGCAGCAGGACACAGCGGGGCATCGGCAGGTCCCTCCTCTCCTTGGCCAGCAGCAGCAGCAGGCAGAGAGGACCAGCAGCCTTTCCCCCGCTGGACTGGCAGTACCCCTCCCTGCCCGCTCCTCCCTCCCAGCCTTCTGGCCCGTGACACCGTCAGATGCATTCAACCTCAGACGTGGGTCCGACGCTGTCCTTAGCAATTTTAGACATCATCCCTCAGATTGTTGGGCAGTTCTGAACAAGCAGGGAGTATGGAGCCAAACTTACAGAGTAGAATTAGAAATAAAAGGCCAAGGGGCCAGGAATTTAGCTCAGTGGTTCCAGCACCTGCCTTGCAAGTGCCAGGTCCACATACAATCATTCTGGGTGTGGATACTCACGACCATCAGCAATCAGAACCACATACCACAGTGCCAGGCCTCGTGGCTCACACTTGTAATCCCAGCACTCGGGAGGCAGAGGCAGGAGGATTGCTGTGGGTTCAAGGCTGAGCTCAGGGCCAGCCTGAACTGCAAAGTGAGACCCTGTCTCAAAAAAAAGAAAAAAGAAAGAAAATTCCAAGAAGATACAGGTCGTTTAGCATCTGGGGCCTGCCAATTTACTCCGTGTTCCTTGGGAATATCCTCTCTCCCTTCGTACCTCAGTTTCCCTGTATGTGTGAGATGATTTTGGAGTGCCTCCAACAGAGCATAAGGGCCACTCTGAGCATCTACTACATACCAGCTGCACCCACAGGCCTGGCCCCTCCCACCGCACCCCACAAGCTGGCTGCACACTGCTTGTATCACGGCGTAGACTCTGAGGCAGGAGGAGTCGAGGGGCTGGGAGCCCAGGGCTCTGTCTTGGGGATCACATGGCACACCTGAGCCTGAACAGGATTCTGCGAGTTTGGGGAAAGAATTCTCCTCTTGCTGCCAGCCTGGGCCTCAGACGCAGAGCCCTCCCTCACCCGATGCCCCCCTTCCTCCCAGGGACGTGTCCCATCGCTCAGAGCCTGGTCATATCACTGTTCTGGTCACTAGGCCAAGGTTCCACCTGAATGGGGCCTGGCACTCGGAGCACATGTACTACACTTGCTCCAGGCCTGCACCTTGAGTTCACCACCTCCAGGTCCTAACCAGGCTGTGTGGGGCACATCTGTGGCCCTGCTCTGCCCTGAGCCCTTCACCATGACTTCACCAATCCTTCCAGGGAAACTGAGACTGGTGCTAATGTGATCATGCCCACTGCTCAGGGGCCAAGACCCAGGCAGGCTCAGCACCTTGCACACATCAGGACTTGAACTGGCCAATTGGACTCCAGAGCTGGCATTGGGGATGCCACCCTATTCTCTCCTATCTCCTCATAGCTCTCCAGCCACCCTCAGACCCCAAGGGTTTGAGGGTCCTGCCCACCACAAATGTCGGGGAGGGCACATGAGCAGACAGACAGACAGGATAAGGGAGAGAGAGAAGTAGACAAAGTCTGAGGACAGAGGCTGGGAGCTGAGGGCAGGCACAGATGGTAGTAGCTTGCACTGAGCACTATTATGTGTAGCCCACCGAGCAGGGAGCGGACCATACAGAGAGGATTCCATCCTCTTAGTTCTTTTCCTGCCTTCTGCTTTGTTATATGCCTAGAGGGAGACCCTTCAAAGAGAGGTTCCTCTAGTCCCCCCATGGGTCCTCCCCAAAGCCTGCTGGGCTGGGAGTGGGGCTCTCTGACCTATCTGGAATCTTCCTCCAGTGCACAAAGGAGTTACCGATCCATTTTAGAGATAACTGTACTTCCCCAGAACGGAAACACAAATAAGACAAAGACTATGGTGCTTCTCAACTGTAAAGTCCACGTGGTGCCAGGAGGGGCTGCGGAGAAGCTTGGGGCTTGCCATGAGCTGGCACACTCTCCGCCCACAGATGGCACCTCAGCAAGACCCTCTGGAGGGTAACTGACGGGCGATGTGGGAGCCTCGTGAGAAAGGACCTCCCCAGTACTGCCTAGTCACGGCCCCGTGCCAGCAGCCACTGCCCTTGGCCTAGCTGTCCACACTGCAGAGGGCTCTACCTCCCCATGGCTGGGATTCATGTAAATACTGAGCTGAGCGGTTCAAGTGCGCCTTACATGCGGTTTATTACAATGGATGAATCCTGGTTCTGTCTCTGGTCCAGAGATGGAACTAGGCTGGGAGATGAGGTGAGCACAGCCTCAGAAATAAGGCCGGCCCAGCCAAGCTTGGCCTCTCTGCACCGGCTGCCAGGGGCTGGTGTGCCCCAGGGACCCTCTCGCCTGTCCCTGTGGTTCCTCCTCTTCCTTCTCTTTAGAGTAACGTGGAGACACCCCAAGATGGTTCATCCCCGTGAGAGAGCCAGCGCTCCGGGTAAGGACCAGGTGGCCCCACACATCCCAGGACTCAGCGAGAAGCTGCCAGGTCTCATTTGGTGGCTTCTTCCCATCCAGGTGGAAGGCCCCACACCCTTCACGTCCGGAAGGGAGAAGCATGGAGACCAAGACCGGAAGCTGCCATCTGGGAACCTGCAGCATGAATGAGAGGAGCGTGGGTTCGGCATCCAGAGTACTGGGCTCAGTCCCACTTCCTCCAGTGAGTTCCCCAACCTCTCTGAGAATCTAATTTCTTGTGTTCAAAGTGCAGAAACAGTATCCCACACCCTCTGGGGTGACAGAGGGGGAGTTCAGTGGGCTGACAGGTGCAGGGATCCCGAGTACAAGGCTGGTGTGAGATTCAGGCTCGACACAGCACTCAGCATGGTAGGCTGAGTGGTGACTGCCCAAAAATGTCCTTGTCCCCAGGAATGCGAGTGATGTGTGCAGTACAAGGAAATTCACAGGTGGGATCAAGCCGAGGATGGAAAGATTATCCTGACGGTCCTGGTGGACTCTGCACCTCACAGAGGTCCCCGAAACAAGGATATGGAGGCTGAGAGTGAGAAGGAGGCTGCAGGGGGAGAAGCAGCCAGAGGGACAGAGAGGGTCCATTCTCTGAAGCCCGTTCAGCATTTGTCTGATTTCGGATGATGGCCTTTCTGGAGTGAAACGGAAGCTGTGTTCTTCTAATTTGCTTTTCTCCAGTGACTAGAGATGTCAAGCATTTGGTGGGGGTGCATTTATTGACAATTTATATTTCTGAGAAGTATCTGTTCATTTCAGTTTCCTTTTTTTTGAGACAGGGTTTTGCTTTGTAGTTCACACTGAACCTAAGCTCACTATATAGCCCAGGCCAGCCTCGAACTCACAGCAATCCTCCTGCCTCTGCTTCCTGAGTGCTGGGATTACAGGCATGAACCACCACGTCATGCACTGTGGTATGTGGTACTGATTGCTGCTGGGGTGAGTCACCACACCAGGCAGTGTTGCATGTGGTTACCGGGGATCGAACTCGAACCCTTGCACTTGTAAGACAGGTGCCAGAACCACTGAGCTAAATCCCCGGCCCTTGACTGAGTCTTTTATTTTCAGAGTCCTGATTTTTTTTTTTTTTTGAGACAGGGTCTCGCTTTTGTGGTTCAGGCTGGCCCTGAGCTCAGCCTCAAACTCACATCACAGCAATCCTCCTGCCTCTGCCTCCCGAGTGCTGGGATTACAGGCGTGAGCCACCACGCCCGGCACTGTGGTATGTGGTACTGGTTGCTGCTGGGCGTGAGTCTCCACACCCAGTATGGTATGTGGTTACCG
>PVIR01036165.1:0-15979 GCA_004026965.1 Petromus typicus
AAAAAAAAAAGTTTAATTATATACAAATTCATTTAAAATTGATTGGAAGTTTTCACTTACAACTGCACAAAAAATTTAAGAATGGAGGGAGTTTTTGTAATCTAAAGGCAAGTGCTCTCAGTATTCCCAGCAACAGTGCAGTATGTCTAATACACCATTTGAGACCACTGAAATAAGCTGGCTGGACAAGCAAAAAGTATAGCAGTCAGGGCTGGGGATTTTGCTCAGTGGTTCCAGCACCTGCCTGGCAAGTACAAGGGCCCAGTAACCACAAATGCTCGGCATGGAGACTCAGCTCACCAGCAATCAACACCATATACCACACTGCCAGGCATGGTAGCTCACGACTATAATCCCAGCACTTGGGAGGCAGAGGCAGGATTGCTATGAGTTCAAGGCTGAGGTCAGGGCCAGCCTGAACTACAAATATTAGACCCTATCTCAAAAAAAAGTACAGCAGTCATTTGCAAATATGTTGTATTTGTTTCAAGTGTTATGGTAACTCCATTTCAGAGGATCTTTGAGTCTACGTTATGTCTAAACCTATGATTTTACTGCATCAAAATTGTTTCACATTATATATGAAGAGCTGATTCTAAAGACTTTCAATGTCACAGACTTTAAAAATTCATGTTTAACTGTATTTGGAAAAAAATAGCGCAAACTTTGTTTATTCCTGCACTTTACAAGATTGTACTATACATTATGTAGTTAGGTTAATAAAAACCAGTAGTACTGGCCAATGTCACTGACTGCATAGATATACTAATTACTTAAGATCAAGTCACTAAAACTGAGTTTCCATTAAAACCTAAAAACTTGGGTAACCTTTTCCTGTAGACATTTTTGTATTTTCAATAGATACATATGTAAAATTTTTGAGACAGGACCTTGCCTTTGTGGTTCAGGCTGGCCCTGAGCTCACTATGTAGCCCAAGTGAGCCTTGAACTCACAGCGATCCTTCTGTCTCTGCCTCCTGAGGGCTGAGATTACAGGAGTGAGCCACCACAGTCGGCATTCTGGTATAGGTTACTAGGATTGAATTTGGGACCTTGCACTTGCAAGGCACACACCTTGGAACCACAAAGCTAAATCCCCGGCCCTGTATTTTCAATACTTTATAACAATTATTTTATGTATCAAAAAAGTTTAAATTCTAACTTTACTTTTTAAAAATATGCAGTCAAAATTGACAAATGGACTGACTTAAATTTCACCTTTGGGGTATGTCAGAAGATGAGTAGAAGTTCAGCAATTCAGTCGGGCATGAAGGCACATGCTTGTAACCTCAGTACTTGAGAGGCAGGGGCAGTAAGATCTCCACAAGTTCAAGGCAAGCCTAGGCTACACAGTGGTTTGAGGACCGCCTGAACTACAAAGCAAGATCTTGTCTCAAAACACAAATACAGAAAATCAGTTCAATGAAAATAAATGACAAATGCCAAAACAAAAAAACAACCCAAAAAGGAGAGAAGTTACAATAAAAATCTTTATTCAGGTTTGGTCAGTACAGGTAAGATATACTGGAGTCACAGAGCAATATGCATTAACAGGATACAACAGTTCATAAAAACTGAGTAACTATGCACACAAATTTCTTAAACATTCAGTCACCTAAAGAGAAAATGCACAGATGTATGGTGGGAAAACTGTATCTAACATGGAAACTACTATAGGACTCCATCAACAAGTCCAACTTTTAGTGATGAAAACTACTGTACTGGGCAAACTCGGCAGTCATAAACCCACAACTACTCTAACAAGTCTGAATGGTGCAGAAGTATATAACAGCATGAGTAAGATGCCCTTACACAGCACAGGTTCTAGAGAGACACAGATTTATACAGACATCATTGTGTTATACTTTAAGGAAAGAGTTTCATTTACAACTTCACATTAACTCATATATAAAAATAACTCGACCCTACACAAAATGTCCTTTTAGCAACATTCAAAGAAATTAACTGGTACAATTTCCAATGTGTCAGAGGTTCTGAAGCCCAAAAAATGAAAAAAGAAAAAGAAAAGAAAGAAAGAAAGAAAGAAAAGCCAAACAAAACAAACACACACCCACAAAAAGGCAAGTTGTGACAAAAGTATGCATTAATTTTCTGGACAGTATCTTTTCCCAAATTAAATGACACTGTATAAAAATTTGCTGGAAAAATATTACAAAACTGAACCCTGTACATTTACATTTGAGTCCAAGCCATTCTGAACATGGCGGGAACCCACAGTTCGGTTACCTTTCCCACTCACTGCTTTCTCCTCTTGAGGGTCATGATTGGAGTCTGTGTCATTTGAGTGGTGTGTGAGAGAGTTTTCACTGCCCGTGGGAGAGTCTACACTTTCATACCCCACACTGAGTTGGTTTACGTAACCACTACCTCCTCTGCCAGTTCTCTCCTCTGAGCTGTTGGAGGCCTTATTACCATTCCCTGGAGAAGAAGGAAAGTCATCTTCAGTTGTGTTCCCCTCCCTGTGAAATCCAGACCCAGACGTCCTCTGTCGGGAGGAACTGCCATTACTTGGTCCATTTGCCAGACGACTGCAGTCTTTACTTGTGGCCTCTGCCTGTTCTACAGGCTCAGAAGATGTAGTCCTGCTGGTGCTTGGGGCGGAGGCTTGAGACTGCTGCTGTTGGTACTGAGCCAACTGCTGGCGAGTCTCCTTCAGTTGCTGCTGAAGAACTAAAATGGTGCTCTGCATACCCTCTACTTCTTCGTCAAGTTGAATGATGAAGTCATTCAGTTCTGTGCAAAGGAGAGTCAAACCTACTTTAATGTCTTGTCAATGCTTCATAAGTGAACAAGTACAAACCACAATATATTTTAAATTTTAAGTAGTCACTGAGGAACGAGGTTCAGTTTTTTGGGGGAATGCAGATGTTTCAACATTAAGATAACCTGAAATGACTTAAAATTGATTCAAAGATGGGCGTGGTGGCACATACCTGTATCTAACATGCACCTCCAAGCACTTGGGAGGCTGAGGCAAGAGATTCATTGAGAATTTGAGACCACTCTGGCTATATAGTTAATTTAAGACTACTCTGAACTACATACATAGTGAGACACTGTCTCCAAAACAAAACAAAAATTTAACTCACTTTTTTTGGGGGTGTGGGGGCAGGTTCTCACTTTGTAGGTTAGGCTGTTATGAACTTACTATGTAGCTCAAGTTATACACAAACTTCCGGTAATCCCGTCTCTACTTCCCAAGTCCTAGGATTACAGGCGTGTGGCACCACATCCAGCCCTCAATTTCATCTTTTGTACAACTGGGAGCCTGATCCAAGTTAACCTGTGGGCCCAACAAAGCCAATCCCCTCGCTTCTTACCTTCTTAACCAGGGTCTCAGGTCTGAAGCATGTTTATCCCTTAGGACACTGTAGTTCTCTAATCTAACCCTCCATAGAGACCCATGCTCTAACTAAAAACTGTCCCACACACAAAAGCAAAAACACAAAGTCAGTGACACCACTGCCTGCCTTGGAAGCACAAGGTCATGAATTCAATCTTGGTAATGCAAAACAAAACAAATAAAGACCACACAAAATAATTTTTGGAAATTTTACACAAAACCTACTTACATGTTTACAAGCAGTAACAGCTAAGAATTATCACTTTGAAAATGTAGTTCTAAAGATATTGCTGATTTTCTCTGCAATTAATCATACTAACTTATTATTCAGTTATCTACAATATAGTGATTCTCTGCCCCAATTTTCAGTTGCTTTAAAAAAAAATGTAGTAAATAGCTACATTTATTGAAGATCACAGGGAGGTAACAACAGGGAAAAAGGTGAAGGGGAAAAGAACAAAGGAAAAATGGACTTGAGTCCGTTTGAAAAAAGGCTAACTTTCAGTTTGTCTGATTTTTTTTGTTGTTGTTGAGACAGGATCTCGCTTTGTAGTTCAGGCTGGCCCTGAGCTCAGCCTCAAACTCACATCACAGCAATCCTCCTGCCTCTGCCTCCTGAGTGCTGGGATTACAGGCGTGAGGCACCACGCCCGGCACTGTGGCATGTGGTACTGATTGCTGCTGGGCATGAGTCTCCATGCCCAGTATGGTATGTGGTTACCAGGGATTGAACCTGGGCCCTTGCGCTTGCAAGACAGGTGCCGGAACCATTGAGCTAAATCCCCAGCCCCTCAGTTTGTGTTTTTTACTATCATTCTTCACCAACAGAAAAAAAGCATGGATGCAGATACACTACCTAAAAGAGGATGGAGAAAAATTAAGTTTGGTTGCCTTAGCAAACATAAAATCTTATTCACTTCAACAGGACCTTAATAAATATAATCAATTTCATTATTTTCAGACTACTGGAAATTAATAAATGTCCAAGATTTATACTTAATGATTGAAGACACAGTGGTACCTAGGTTCAGAAACTTAACCTGTTTGCGAACAACTTGCAGAAACATTTGGCAAAATTTTTTTGTTTGCAAACTTTGCATCAGATAAATATAACCTCAGCTATCTTTCCCACACAAACACAGCATGGTCGTATTTTCCAAAACTGTAGAACAAATTTAAGTTCATGGATTGAGGTACTACCGTACCTTCTTTTCAAAGCACCAAATACAATTTTTTTTTAAGACAGGGGTTCCACATCAAACTGGCCTTGAACTCAGCAACAATCCTCCTGCCTCAGCCTCCCAAGTGCTGAGATTATAGGTATGTGTCACACCTGACAAAAATTTTTGTTTCTTAAATAAATCTTTTCCCTAAAAACAAAATCTTATGAAATGCGAACAGTAAACAATTAGGAGAGTGGAATAAAAATCCTAAATTAAATGGGTTTGCTGACAAACAAAATATTTGAAATATTTCATTCATAATTTTATATAACCACAGGCAGAGAATAGTATGTACAAAGTCTAACCTATAATATTCATGCCTGGAGGTTTTTTTAAAGCCAGCACACAGTTAAGCAAGTCTTTCAAAATTTTTGAAACCCCTTACCATCCTGACTGCTCTTAAGCTCCTCACTATATTTCTTCTGTAATGCCAACTCTGCTTCAAGCTGTGCAATACGGCCCTGGGACAGCTGCCTTCCAAGCTCCTGGTTCTCCTGGATAAGCATTCGACACTTCGCCATTAACTTTTTGCCTGTTTGGCTGCAAAGGAAAGAGCCAACCATCACCAAATGTAGACAAACCCTATAACCTTTGCTTACAATTATTACAGCAATAAATATAATGAGAAAAGAATGTTACATCACAGCCGATGCTGACTTGTATTTACCATCTTTCCAGGAAACATGTCCTTCTTCTGCTTTTCAGTATTTTGCCCAAACAGCAGCAAAATGAAATCCTAAACAAAAAGTGCCCCACTAGCCATTTTTTGTTTCTATCACATCAAATACCCATTTCCACCCCCAAATATAATCTGAAGTACAGCCAGGTGTGATATGTATGCCTGTAAACCAAGCACTCTGGGCAGCTGAGGAGGGTGGATCACAAGTCTGAGACCAGCCTGGGCAACTTAGTGAGACTATCTCAAGGTTCTAGGTTCAATCTCCAATACAAAATAAACAACAACTTAAAAAAAAGAAACAGACAACTTAACACACATACCTCAAATACACCAGTATTAATGTAACTATGATAATTAGCTTTATCAAATAGAAGCTCTTGAAAAGGTACAATACTAGCAACCATAAATGTATTGCTACTTTAAAAAAATCTTCTCCATGATATATTTATTCTCATCAGACAAATACATACAAGGAGTCCTCTTAACAGGTGGTTCTCCAGTGCATTCATCTTTCAGTCTTCTCAAGAACATGAGTATTCCAATAGACGAGGTACTTTCAGGATTTTTGCTTTTTTCTCTTATTTTCTGGTACTGTGGAGTGAACCTGCTCTAGGCAAGCATTCTACCACTAAATTACATCTTCAGTCCCTTTTCATTTTTTGAGAAAGGATCTTGCTAAATTGCCCAGGATACTCTTAAACGTGGAAATCTTTCTGCCTCAGCCTGGAATAAGAATTCACCACCACGCCAGGAAAGTTTTAGTGTTAATTAGTTCTTAAGTCTTAAAATTTCCTGGCCAAGGACGTAGCTAAGGGTTGAACCCGTAGCTAGAATGCACAAAGCCCCAGTCTGATCCTCAGCACCACATTAAAAGGAAGGGAGGAGTCTTTACTCTTCATACTCATCAATTCCTCTCTTTGGTGGTACCTGGGATTAGCACAGGGCCTCTGTTGCATAGCTATATCCTCAGGCCTTTTTATCATTTTTAATTTTGAGACAGGGTGTTGCTAAGTTACTGAGTTGGCCAGACTGGGCTTGAGTATGTTGGTTCTACTGCCCTACCGTTCCACAGTGCTTGAATTCTCCGCATGTGCGGTCATGCTCACTTCTCTTTTTTAAATGGTGGTATTAGGGACTGAACCCTGGACTTTCCACTGAGCTACAACATCAGCCCCTTTAAAAATTGTCAGGCAGGGTCTTCATAAAGTGCTGAGTTGTAAAATCTAGACTCAAAACTCTCAATTCTCAGTCCTTCTGCCTCAGCGTCCCATCGTGCTGCGATTATAGGCATGTGCTACAATGCCTGGCGTCATATAATTTCCTTATGTGATTAATATACTATTGAGCTGTCAAATGGGCACTGAGGCCTACGCATTAAAGAATTTATTATTGATGAACAGTTAAGGTTTTACTGTTATAAAAGCTCACCCGTACATTGCAAAGATCAATACTTGTAAGATACAAATATAACACAGAAATATCTAACAAATTAGAAGTATCATGCCATCAATACACTTATTTCCAAATGCTATGGCCATATATTATAAAACCTATATACACAAACATAACAAATGCAAGAGTGTAACTTAAAGCTCAAATAACAATTTCTGAATAAAGCGTTACTACCTTTTTTACCTCGGCAAAGCAGAAATTATCATTTTTCCAAGGATCTAAGTATAAAATTGTGACTTGGATAGAGTATGACATTCTTATTATTTTCAGTCCATAATGAGTTTTTTGCTTAAGTACATTTTTTATTCTAGTATTCCTTTCTTCTAATAGGCTTTTACTTGCCTAATACTTGGCACTTCAGAGTAGATCTGATCCCATCAAGCCTTAGAACTTTAAAAATGGGAGGGCTTTGTTGGCAATTCTCATTCATTCAAGTAGTACTGCAACGTCCTTTTACCTGCACTTGTAGTCCAATCTAGCTCAACACAAAGTTGATAATCGGGATTCCTTACAAAAATCTGGTAAAATAAAAGCTGGCTTAATGCCTTCAAAGACACCCGAGTGGCTTGAAAGCCCCTATGTTAGCATGTGATGTGGGTTACGATTAGGCTTAGGCACAGCAGTTCTAATCCCCGGTGTTCGCACTGTTGCAGCTTCAGATTTCCCCTGTTCTCATTGGCATCCTCAGATCTTAGCCTCCACTGAATAAGTGCTTCAGAAATCAAACAATCAGGAAAACATATAGAGACATCATCGCTACAGTGAAATCCCTTCCACGTGGCTGCCTGTGCTTCAACAACTTTCTTACAAAGCACACAGTATTGATGTTTTACAACTAACTTTAAAATTTTCTCCCTTTATATGAATTAACTAAAGATTTGGAAAAAATAGACAACTGTAAAATACATTAATTTGTGATTTGGCAATAACCACTGAAAGAAAGACTTGCAGTGTAGCATCCACCTGTCTCAGTCTCCTGAGTGCTGGGATCACAGGTGTGCACCACCACACGTGGCCAAAAAGTCATCTTTCTATAATGCCTGCTGTCAATCTTATGATGTCTAAAATTAAGTCAGAGCTACAACAAACCTTAACAAAATCACTGTTTTCTTAAATGAGGGTGTGGATATATACAGTGGTAAAGCATGTGTGCTCTGGATTCAGTCCCCACCACTGCCTTCCTCCACCCCAAAGAGCTAGAGCAGGTCAGTGGGAAGTTCTTACCTAAGTCTGATCCAGCACCATAAATGAATGAATGGCAAGAATTACAAGTAAATGTTTCAGAAATGAAAAGTATTATTTCTTTCATTCAAATGTATTTGGAATAATTTTTTTAAATCACAAAATTCCCACCAAGGGATTAAGAATATAGCTCAGTGGCACAGCGCCTGTCTGGTAAATGCGAGGTCCTTAGTTCAATTCCCAGTACCAAAAACCAAAATACCCACCAAGCATAGTGGGACATCTCTATAATCCTAGCTACTCAGAGGGCTAAGGCGGGAGGATCACAAGTTTAAGGCCAATAGGCACCTAAGAATGTCCCAGATTTCATAGTTTGATCCCCAGTACTGAAAACAACAAAAATACTCAACACATTTCTAAAAACCAAATAACCCACAAAGCAAATAAATCAGGAAATACTTGGAGAGGGGTTTATGAAAAGAAATAAACACTGTACATTAATTATCATGGTAAAGATGGTAAGACTGCGTTGAAGAGTTAACATATATATTACCTAGATGATTAAATGCATACTTCAAACTGTCAAAATATTGAAACATACCCCTCTAAACACTCTAAAATGTATCATGAAATACTTTAATTTAGGGAACCTTCCTCCTTCAAAACAGAAAAATAGTAAAGTGTAATCCCCCAACTCCTTTTGTTTGAATTATTTATTCCACATTAAATATTGACTAAACATTATTTGCTCCAAATTAGTGATATATTATAGTAGCTGATGTTCTTTGGTTTATAGTCTAATTTCATGAAGCCATTTGAGATGATAAATTTAGATTAATGTAACAGAGATTATAGATAATAATTAAAAATGTAATATATTCTAAAATATATGCCCTAAGATGGGGAGAGGACCTGCAAGTTATCTGTATGAATAGTATGATCACATTTGTTAATATACATAAAATGATCTTGACGATACTCAAGAAATTTAACATCAGGTTCTACTCTTGGACAGGAGAATGTGGAAGGCAGAGACCACATCCAGGACTGACACTCATCTTTCATATCCACCTTTCTTTGGTAATTCTATTTTATACAAGAGGATGTTTTATCCTAAGAGAAAAGCTTAAAAGCAGCAAGAATAAAAAGCCCATGGACCTATAAGTGAGTGACACCTAAATAGCTAAATTCCAGTATACATTAAAAATACATTTTATGAATTACTTGACTTGTTAAAAATATACTTAAGCCACTGTTACTATGGTTTTAAAAGGCATGAAATAAATACAAAACACTTTAATATAAGCATAAACTAATTTCTAACACATGTGCTTTACTTACCCTCCAAACCTCACAAATAGTGAGACTTTTAGGAATAAATTTCTTGCTGGAAAGTTACATAAACCATTTCTTCCACCCACCCTCTCCCACAATCAGTTCCCTAAGCACAAACACACCAAGATACTTACAATTGATTTGAATGATTAAGAGAGAACTTAAGTCACCCTTGTTAAAAATGCATTTAAACGTTGGGACAAGCTGGAACATTTATCTTCCACTCATCTTAGACTTCATTACCACCAAGCGAAAATTCAAACTGGTGACTTATAAAATGCTTTGACGAAAAAAATTCACCTCCAGGATTGGATGGAAGCATGAAGAAAATAATGCCTCATTTATCTAAAATGATCAAATGAATCTGCTACAAATGGTCACTATATCTTTTCTTTTTTTTTTCTCCAATTGACAAAAATGTCTCACTTAGGCCAGCCCACAATTCCAACATATTATTATTTTCCCAATCTTCTGGCAGGCACCCTGTAATACTGTACCACATTAATTCTATTGCAATATCCCGAGACAAAGTTGTCTAAATATGACAAGTGTCAAGTCTCCTTGTTTTTTATGCACCAGCTGGAATAAAGCAGGTCTTTTAAAAATAAGACAACCTCTTTCACTTTGAAGAGCACAACCAATTTTCCAAAATAGATCTGCTCTCCACAGTCCCACCCCCAAATTAAAACGTTAAGAGTACAACAAAATCATCACAGTTTTCTTTAAACTTAAAAAAAAAAAAAAAAAAAAAAAACCAACTATTTCAAGGCACATTTAATTTAATATCAGAAGTGTTAACACAAAAGGCCCAAATACAATGAAGGAACACATTCCCCCATTAACACCAATGACAATGCTCTCTTTAACATGTGCCTGCTGAATGAGATGAGGGTTTCATAAAGTTCACTACTAAAAAAAATAACGCAGTGAATCTCATCACAGCCAATATCCTTATACAATCTAGTTGTGAAATGAATGTTTATAATGCTTTCAACAGGTTAAGCCTCAAATTGGATAACCATTCCTTCATGTTTGTAGCACAGTCCTTAGTTAAGATCATCTACAGTTTTCAAAACCATTCAAAGAATAAACCATTGATTAAAACCATATTGATTTAGGCTCTATTAAATAATATAGAGCCCTAAGCTAAATGATTAAAAATATGTACTACTTTACCACCAACTATTACTTCTTTAGTGACTATTTAAAGTTTGTTCTTAGCAATAAACCCTTTAAAGGCAAAATTCACCTCATTTGAGTTTTGACCCAGAAGTTCAACAACAATCATGAAGTCCACAGTCTTATTGGCAAAAGTGATACCCAGTGTCTCTAAGTCACTATGCTCAAGGTTAAGAGCGATGCGATTTCCGTTTTTACATTTAACTGGAATTTTACATGTTCAATTCATGATTTGAAATCTCTAGGTTTTCAATCCTCCAAACTGTCTGAAGACACACTGTGCCACAGACTAAAGACTTCTGTTTCTCCCTCTATTTTCTTCAAACAGAAACACTTCTCAAGTGTCTACATGTTTTAGAAGGGAAATTTTTCGAAGGTGGCCTCTTCTTCGGAATAGTCCGACGGCATCAGGCCTCTGAAGCAAGGGGGAGGGGAAGAGAAAAAAGCTGAAACAAAGGTTCATCTGGTAAGTTTTACATTAACCATTACAAGCTGGACAGTGTAAGAATGAGGCTTTTTTTTTGCTCAAAAAGTCTGAGTCTTGGTGTGGAAACGAGTACTTGGCTGTCCCACCACAGCTTTCTTGTAGTGGGACTGTCAGGGAAGTCTTGACTGGGGAGTATGATTTGTTTACCTATCAGGCGTAAACTTCCAGGCACTCAGTTCATTTTGGGCTTGTTCCAGTTTGTCTTTAGTCTGTTCCAGTTCCCCTTTCATTTTTAGGAAAAACAAGTTGATCGCTGGATCTACCATTGTTGATCTTAGTTGGGCAACACTCGGCTGCTGGACTTGCTTGAGGTACTGGATTTGAGTCTGTGCAAAGCAAAAGAAACAATTACTACTAAATCAAAGGAAATACATAATAAAATGGGGAAAATTCTCCTTCCATAACTTGATTTACCAGTTCATTTATTAAACCCTATACTGTTTCACTGTAAAATTTTCCCTAGGGTACAGAGGTCTAATTCCATGGCACAGCATATGTATGTAGGGGCTCTGGGTTCATTTCTCACCCAACAAACCTAAAAAGGAACAAAAAGACCTCTAGGATAAACACAAATTAAAAACAACTAACTCGTTCAAGAGTATTCATACATAAATTGTGTCCACCTGATTGTATCTCTGTACTTGGGACTCTTTTTTTTTTCAGACAGGGTCTCACTATGTAGTTTAAATTGTCCTTAGGCTCACTGCAATCTTCCTGCCTCAGTCTTGCCAGGGCTGGGATTATAGGTGTGTGCCACCATGCCTAAACTGGCACTTGGGACTTGTAAAAGCCAAAGCTGTAACCTTCCCAACAAAATTTCTATGTGCTAAAGATGCTGATATTCCCTGAGGAAAAAGAAAACCAATCTTAAAATAACAATCATAAAATAGCTGGTAAAGTCTTAGCAAATTAATCGTCTTAATTTTTGTTCATGGAACTATTTTACATAAAATTCCCCTAAAAATACAATAGATAAAAAATAAGATTTAAGTACATTTACATTTTGTAAACTAAAAGCATATAGCTACATAAGTTGGTATTTTAACTTTATAATAGCAAAACTCAATAGCACTTTAAACCAAGACAAATATGTAATTAATTATTTTCCCTTCTGAGTAATGTGAATCACAAAACTATACAGCTGAAAGGTATTGACCCAGTCCAAAATGTGACGTTTAGAGATTAAATATGCCCAAAGATACTGCGACTAAAATTCTAGCTCTCAGGTCTCCTGACTCCAGGTTTAGGGCTCCTTCCACCATTTCAGGACTCCTCTACTTACATATGAAACCTTCAAATTTGACTTCGGCTGTACTATTTACTAGCACACTAAAAATACACTTTCTAAAAATATGAAATTCAGTTATTAGCATTTAATCCATCACTTTTTTCATTCTGAAAGTAGAACTGTTTCAAAATACTGCTTCACGCTAAGACTTAAACAGGATAAAAGTTAAAATTTCCTACCATATATTTAAAGACACAAATACAATAAGTGCACTGAAAATATTTTTAATTGCTGTTTCACTATACAAACATAAATGTTTACCTTAATGGAGATTTTAAGAGTAATTCATTTTCAACAGGTAAAAGTGCTCCTGTAATGTAAAGCTAACTACTAAAGTAATTTAGCCAGGTTTAATGGTGCACACCTACAACCCAACATTCAAGATGCTGAGGCAGGAAGGTCGCACAAAGTTTAAGGCCAGCCTGGGCCACACAGTGATTTTAGGACAAGCCTGTAGTAAAAAGTGAGGCCCTGTCTCACCGAATAAAATAAAACAAAAGAAGATAATTTAATGCAAGAAAAATAAAGTATTTGATAGTATACTCTACAGTATAGCATTATCAGTGCTGGTAAAACAAATTAAAATGGTTTCTAAATTTTGCATTGTCCTAATAATTAGTTCTTGGTTATGTAAAGAAAAGCAAATGAAACAGCTAATAGGAAAGCCAAGCCCAGCATTCAGTAGGCTGAAGGAGTAGAATCACTTTGAGTTCAGGGCTAGACTCAGCCACAAAGTGAGTTCAGTGTCAAATATGTAGCAAGACCTTGTCTCAAAAAATAACACAGGGCCAGCATGTTAGCTTAATGACACTGTGCCTATCTGGCAAGCACAAGATCCCAAGTTTGATCCCTGGTACCAACAACAAAACAAAACACCAAAATAAAATAAAAGGAAAAACAGGCGTCACAGGATGTAGCTCAGTGGCACTACACTTGCCCAGCAAGCACGGCTGTGAGTTTGATTCACAGGAAAAAAATAGAAAACCACTGAAAATAAAACTAATTTTTACTTATAAACATAGAGCTACACAAGTATTATAAAAATCCAAGAACAGAGGGCTCAGTATACAGCTCAATGGTACAATGTTTGTCTAATATGCTCGAGGTCTGGGTTTCCATTCTCAGAACCAAAAAAAAAAGTCACTATCGGTTATTATTTCTTTGGCTAAATTAGGATCTGAGTTCATTCCTAAATACAACAAAACAAAACAGAACACCAAACACTATCAAGTGACTTGGCAAAGACAAAGAATTATATAATTAAGGGCTCAGGGCATAGTTCACTGGTACAGTACAAGGCCCTGGGTTCAATCCCTAAAATTACATAATTAAATGTTCAAAGAGAAAGTATGCCAGGCAAACAGAAGACCTATACAGAAATAACAGATTCCTAGAAGCACATTTTTTTCTCTTAATTTGCAAAACCGAAGATAAAAGTGACATTTCCTTTTTCAAAGGTGTGATACAACTGTAATACTGTTTGCACATTTTCAAGGGGGTAGGAAAGGATCTCCTCCTCCCTGCCCAGGTTAATCCCTTTAACTACACCAGTTTAACTTATTCCCATCTAACTCCTCTGGCACTTTTTCCTCAACTTTTCCACTCTTTGAGTTCTGTATCTCTAAACCTACATTTCATAAATTTTTCTAGAATCTAAACTTTTTTTTTTTTGAGACAGGGTCTTGCTTTGTAGTTCAGGCTGGCCCTGAGCTCAGCCTCCAACTCACATCACACCAATCCTCCTGCCTCTGCCTCCCGAGTGCTGCGATTACAGGCCTGAGCCACCACGCCTGGCACTGTGGTATGTGGTCCTGATTGCTGCTGGGCATGAGTCTCCACGCCCATACGTATTGTATGTGGTTACTGGGGAATCGAACCCGGGTCCTTGCGCTTGCAAGACAGACGCCGGAACCATTGAGCTAAACCCCCGGCCTAGAATCTAAACTTTTGCCAAAACATCTCAACTTAAACTCTCTCAATCTTGCCTAACTACCATCTAGAAACTCTTAGTATTAATTCTTATTAGAGAAATAATCTTAGCCACGTCTGTATTTGACATAGCAACTGCTATCAAGTAACTGCAATCCTGCTCTGCCCCAACTCTCAACTGCAACAGGTTTCACTGAAGTGACACATAGCTTCCCAGCGGCAAATCCAACAATTTAAAATTTGAATTTTACTAAAACTTCTTGCCTTTAACAATAATAATTTTCTTTACTTTTTTGGGGGGCATTTGGAATTGCATTTTCTCAGTCTAACATCATACTCTGCTCTTCTTTTTATATATGATACACTCTACCTAGTATTATCACTATTCAGTCACACAAAAGACCAACTTGATAATGACACCTAAATTAACTCATTCTTGCCCAACAATACTGAACCAAGTAAGTCCTATTGATTGTACCTCCAAAATATCCTGTGATCCTCCTGCCACTAGTAGCTTTGTTATCACATCTGGGCTCGTTTTTTTTTTTTTTTTTTTATCCCTCTGAACTACTTTCAGTCTTGCAACTGCTTTTTTTGTTGCACTCTTATTTTATTTCTCATAAGTATCCTCCATATTCAAGCTAATGATCCAACTAAGATGTTTTCCTGATCAACCACATACATTTCCTGCTTAAAAATCTTTTGGTGGCTTCATCTAACTTGTAACATTCAAGACATCAGATCTTACTTTTGGGAGGAAAAAAATTTTTTTTTTTTTTTTTGCCTCACTGGAAACTTCCAACTTTACTTGCCATATATAAATTAGCCCTTTCCTTGTGTTTTATGTGTCTTTTACCCTATGTGTGAAACTTCACTCTGTTTAAGTGAAAGAACTAGTAATATTGTATAAGTGAAAGGTATAAAAAAATATGGCTGAGCCAGGTGTACTGGCTCATGTCTATAATCTCAGCACTCAGGAGGCAGAGGCAGGCAGACTGCCTCAATTTCAAGGCTAGCCTGGGCTACCGTGCGATCAGGGTTAGCCTGAACTACAAAGCAAGGCACTGTCTCAAAAAACTAAAAATAAATAAATAAATCAAACTCAGGGCCAGAGATTTAGCTCAGTGGTTCTAGGGTCTGCCTTATAAGCACAAGGTCCTGGGTTTGATCCTTGGTAACCATATACAACAATGTTAGGCACTGTAATTCACACCCACCAGCAATCAGTATCACATATCACAAGGCTGGGTGTGATGGCTCATACTTGTAATCCCAGCACTCAGGAGGCAGAAGATTGCTGAGTTTGAGGCTGAGTTTAGGACCAGCCTGAATTACAAAATGAGACCATGTCACAAAAAACTTAAAAACAACAAAAAACCTTAAAAAAAAAAAAGCACTTAAAAATTAGGTTCTATTTGAAATCATCTTAAAAACTAGGTTGAAAAACAAAGCATGACTGAACATTTCCCACCCAAAGCTTTGTCCTGATGTAATGATCAAAACTGTCATGGTATGTAGAACATATCTAATGAGTCAATAACACATTATCTGAACAATTGGTAAGAACTACCTGAGTTATGGTATCAAAAGTAGCAATCAGAAAGAATTTATGACTCTAATGATTTAAGATACATAAGCACCCATTTATAATCTTCCAAGTGCATTCACAGAGTAAGATTCATTTTTTACACGAAAGTGAAATGTTAAGACACCAATTAGTGATAGTGAAAAAGAAGTAGCAGTAGTAGTGAAAATCGAAACTAAACTCATAGAAACAACGGAGAAAAAAATGTTCAGTGAAATACGAGAGGTTGCTCTTTAGCAAAGTAAGGGGAAAAGAAGTCATTCTGAAAAAGTACAA